>JAEQBA010004540.1:0-39652 GCA_019434445.1 Phalangium opilio | reverse complement strand
CGTTGGCTACGCGAACATGAATCCAACTAAAGGTGAGCGAAACTCTTCTTTTATAAAAAAGAGTTATAACTGCGTGGCGCGAAACGCGAATGAAGAAAGCTTTTATCAATTGTGGGAGAGTGTCTATAAAAAGAAAATGTAGCCATCAGTGAAAAAAACCGAAAAAAGAGCCCTTGAAATGACCTTTGCAAAACATTAAATAAATAATTGCTCAATATTACGTCCGGGTACCTCCCTCTCATTACTAAAAGTTTCTCCCTTCCAATATAAGCAATAAAGCTCGGGCCAAAGTGTAATGGTTATAGCCACGGACTGGCCCCGTAATCGATACGTCGATAGTCCCGAATACACCACCAACTCCTACAGGGGCTTTCCTACTATACTAGCTAACTCGTGTGGGCCAAATAGCCTCTTCTCCTAACACACGAGCCGACGCGTACTCCTTCCGATACACCGGAAATAAATTAAACCGAAGATACAAAGCCGCCCTTTCCCTTAAATTAGATGGTTAATTATCTACGGGGTCAATATTTTTGGTTCTCATACGTTTCTGGGCGCGTACAACTCTAACCGATCACAACTTCGGTTTAGTCATTTTCAGATCAGTGGGTAAATCAAGATCGCTAGCTGCAGGGTTTATAGGAAACTTAAGGAATATAAGAGAGAGAGAGGATACTGGAGCGAAAGAGGTTAGTGAGCGGCTTGAGGTAGCTATAGAGAGAACCATAGATGATATAGCCAGGGTTAGTCCATGGGAACATCTAAATCTGCCCTCAAAACTTTGGAGAGGCTTTTTCATCCCGCGGATCAAATGGAAGAGCTACCAAATCGATTTCAACAAGGATCGCCTTTCTATAATGACTATATATATACACCGAGATTCTCTTACCCAATTTTTTCTTTTTTTTAAGTTTCAAAAGATTCCGCATCATATATATTTCAGTCGAAATTAAAGCCCCCAGAGCTATATAGTAAACCAATCTCCAAAAAAGGTCACGATATAAAAACTTATTCCGACCTATAATTTAATTATTTGCTATTTAACTTTGCGAGTTGGTTTTCATCAAATAGAAACTAACCCTTTCGTGTACCGGAAGAGTGAAAATATATTATTCCATTAGAAGCGGCGCCAGGTCCTCTTCCAAGCCAAACATAACGAGGGAATTTCTAGAGATCTTTTTAGGATAAAAAAAAACCGAAAACCTAAGGGGTATATTGGTTTGGTGGGAGCGGCGCGAACTGTACGGGTAACATCGATAAGTCCGCGTGTGCAGGTTCTTAGGGAAGGAGCAGGCGGCACCTTCCCAGAGGGAATTTCCGCAGCCTACCATGTAAACATGCCAAATTATTTATAGAGGGAAGACCAATTACCCATTAATATTTCTATAACGATTCTTTCCTATTCCCTTTTTCGGCTTCTTTTTTTTTCCCCCAACCCGGGGTCCGTCCAAGCTCGGACAAAGTCCATTAAGATATTCACCAGGATTCAACTCGCCGAAAGCAAAGAGACAGTACCAGCCACTAGATTAAACCCCCCCAATGTCCTTATGAAAATGATAAAAGTCATTGTTTTTACCGAAGCCAAGTCGAGCGAGCAAGAGAGGCGACGGGGGCTGGGAAAACAAACACACGAGTGCCGGTTTATTTTTTTATTATTTAGAAACGCGAAAGGCCAGGCCGAACCGGACAATGGAGTTAGGACAGTAAACTATCAGTCTATACTTTTATTTCTCTCGATAAATATCTATTATAGATTTTAGTTGGCCCCCTTATCTAATACCAAGAGTTAGATAACTATAGATTAGCCCGGAATAGAAAATCATAGGCTTGGCTGGCTAAAGTAAAGAAGGGTGTGTCGTGTCGAGCTCTTTAGTCGTATTGTATTTCCCTTTTTCCCATCCGTATATTTCAACATTAGAAACGAATTTGGATTGTGTTTCCGTTCCCAATATATCCCTGGCTTTGGTGGTTATTAAGGAATTCAATTTTTGGTCACGGTGGGGGGGGGGGCGGAGAGAAAATCGATTAGATGGATAAACATATCCTCTCAGATTGGAAAATAAATTGCTTTCTGATTTAAATAAAAGCTCATAGAGGATTGAATAAAATTTCAATACAGAATGAGAGTAAAGAAATCTAACCAAAATTGATTTTTCCGTGGGGCTCCGCGATTTAAAGCGCATGGGGAAACGCTTCAAAGACGCGCGCTTAACCCTTTGTTGTTTAGCTAATGGAATTCCGTTTTAAGTTATGGCGATTTATAATTAAGGATGGATTAATTAATTATAAAATATAAACACTGACCGGTACTGGCGTCCGCGATAAAGGCCATTCCGTCATCGGTCTGCCACTCGGAAAGGGTGACGTGATTGCCCGTCGGTGTCGGTACGTGGCACCTGAAGACGGCCGTGTTGCGCAACGAGACGTACTCGTCCTCGACGCGTACTTCCGCCGGACCGCTAATGACTGAGGGCGAAAAAAAGAGAGAGGAAAATTAATTAGTTATCACTTGAATTAATTTAAATGAACATTATCGAGGAAGTATACTTGTATTACTACTGGCCATTTCACGGATGAGAATGAGGTTAGTTTGGGAAAGGGATCTAAGGGATTTAGAGAGCTCTTACAAGGGATGGCCCGCGATACCAGTAAGCGGGTAAACAAGAAATATTGTTTGTATTAGACGAATTGGATCGGAAGAAAACCCTTATGGGTAAGCTACATCACACTGCGACCCAATCAGGGTCCATCCCAAAGCGCAAAAAGAGAGACTATCACTCTTCCCTTCTCAGTATTGTCATGGGGAAGCGATAATGTTGCATTTTAATAAAGTAACCCCGTAATTAAGAGAAAAATTAACAAGGGTGAATGGCGCTAAAAACTAGTGACACTTTAATACGAGATTAATTTTAATCTTAATTAAAAATTTCCAAGCACTTCCTGAAAATAATGCAAAATCGCAAGAGCACGCTGACAATCGTCAGCGACAGTAGACAGTAAAGAGCTGCATGGGCATATAAAGAAGGCGAGGATATAGGCGCTCGGCTAAAGGCTTGATGATACCTTAATACTCCTTTTAGCCGGGGCCGAACCATAATCGAAAGGAAAGGAATGACGATTTTTATATGATGGCTATTATAGAGTCGACATTACTCGAAATTGGCTCCCTGATGCTTAACCGAGGCGGCCCAACTCCCCCCTCCCCAATCCTCCAAAAGTGAGCGCGAGTGAGACGTTATCCCTAGAAGGAGAGGCTCATAACGGACAAAATACTACGAAGAGATGATCTACAAAAAAAGGAGCGCAGGCGGGAACCTCGTTTATTTTGATTAGTTAACCTCGAGTAGACACCGTATCAAGAAAAAATTAGCTTCCTTTTAAAAAAGGGCAGACTACGGCCGGCAGTCATAACAAGGCTGGATTCCATTTAGCCACGAAAGAGAAAAGATTAGGTAGGAGAATATTTTGGACTATTTTTCATGGAATTATATGCGAGTTGAAAAACAAATAACTGATCATTTTAGTCTAAAAACGCACCTACACACTCCAGAGGCGAAATCGAATCCCTTTAGTATATTAGGAACGGAATATCCAAGTTTTCTCGTTCTTTTTTAGATTTAGTATAACATAGAAAAAAAAGTAAAAATATAGTAAACTCTTTTATTTAGTTCTACGATTTTAAATGTCATCAATCATCTTGACGCGAGGATTTTTTAACAAAAACCATTACTTTGACGATGCAGATGTTTACCATATAGGAGAGAGAGAGTCTCGTACACAGCCTCCCCTCCCCCGGTCCTCGCCCCCGCCCCCGCCCTCGAGGAGGAAGGAGAAAAGAAGGAAGAAAAATCCTTTGCCATCACCTTCTAGGATCCCATTTACTTTACGACTCGGTCGATACGTATAGAAGCCTATAATATAACGTCGACTTTACCACTACACTACCGATCATTCCGAATGCCCTAACGACTCCGTACGTGTATATATTACCCAGAATATACTCAAATATTCACGCGAATATTCATTCAACCGAGGAGATGATCATTCCCGAGCGATTTTCATTGTCAGTAGTTCCATTTCGGCAAAAATATAAAATATTCTTCGGATAAGAGAATAGATTCTTCCGAGTACACACGGATCCCTTTTCCCTATAACGCTCTAGTCTTAAGTCTAAACCCATATCATTCCCAAAAGTTGCATTAAAAAAAGAAAATGCATCCAATAAGTCCCCCGTGTACGAAATACGTTCTATATTACTATATTCATATTTCCACGAAACGTGCCCTTGTAAAAATGGCCATACACGCACTCCCATGCAATTGCCATAAAAGCGCATTTTTTAAAGCATTTTTGCCCCTTCGTATTTTTCCAAACGCTTATTTTACGAGACCACGGCAGATGCTACGGAAAACAGGACGAAAATTCCGCCTCTATAAATGTTAGGATTTTGAACTTGAAATTCACTAATTTTAGTAGCCACTGGAAATACATTGATCGTAAAAAACTCGAACCATATCCTTCGTTATTATATATTTTCTATAAGGAAAAATATTTCATCTTCCATCATAACGCGAGATCTTTGATCTATCTCCAAGGAAACCAAAAATATAACTCAGTTTTATTATCTTTGCGCGCGAGATGAAATATATCCCACGGTACATTTCTTATTCCCTTAATCTAAAAAAACTAAATAAATAAATGGTGGATCAAAAGAATCTGATGGAAGGATATTTTTTCCTTCCATTCATATTTTAAAAGTCCTTCAATTTCAGTAACTACTTTTTAACGATGTTTGTCCCAATCAAAAACAGATTAAGCCGACGTTACGAAAATAATTTTCAACTACCTTAACCAGCTATAGACAAGAGTAAATCAGGGCATTTGAAAACTTCACGTTAACTACAAAAAAACAAATGCGGTCAGCGCTCCTGCTCGCGCGGGTGAGTTAGAAAAGGAATTGAAATGATTAATAATATAGGTTTTGGGACAAGCAAGATATCCGGTCTCCTTTCAACAAATCAAATACTTCAACTGAATTTTAATTAAGGCACCATTTTTCATTGAATTTCTCTTTCCTGGCCCATACAGAAAACCGCACCAACTCTAATCGATACCGGTCCTTTAAATCTTAAAATCATTCAAATGTATATAGCTACCCAAGGTATTTAAAATGTTAAGGGCCAGCTCTGACGATCAATTTTTCTATTTGTCCGGGTACACTATTGGACAAACCTAGATAAGGTGGTCACGAATGGTTGAATTTAACCAAGATACACTAATTGAAACGCTGCATGCAGGGCGGATTTAAAAAAAATGGTAGAGCGAACGGACCCCAAAACCCTTCACTTTTGACTTTTTGATTCATGCTGGCCGGTTGTCGATGGGAAGATTTGAAAGGATGACCACCATACCTCTCCCTATCTTAACTGCGTTTAAAAATAGATGCTATCCTTCTTCCCCTTTGTTCTTTAAGCGCAAACGCGAAAGTCTGCCCCCCTCCCACCCCCTTTCAAAGTGTTTAAATTAAACGAGCCCTCAAGAACCTTTTATACATCTGTAACCGAAGGCTGCGACTCATTCTAAAAAAGGTGGTAGAAAAATTGGACTTCCGTCCACCCCCAATGCAGAGCCCTAAACATATTCTAATTTTATGCATAAAACGTTTCACAATTTCCATCGTCCTTAAACTCTCTTAAGGAAGCAATTCCGGGAACAAGAATTAAATTAAACCGAGGTTATCAAACCAGAAATTCTTCTTTCAAGATGTTACGTCTAGAATGAACCGAACTGAACCAAACTATAGAGTCCTTGTCTTATCAATAAAAAACTATCATTCAATTGTATAAAAAGACCGGTTGTTTATGCAAGGGTACGCAGTTGATTAGTATATAGGCATACCTACGTTTAATTACTTCCGCCCCACCTCGGACATAACGCGAGACGTCTTGTCAACGTTACAACTTTGGATTAGTAAGTTCGGTCGAAAAGGGAATATGGCGGCGTTTCAGTACCGGGCGAAAATATCCCAGGGATTTTCGCAAGTCGGAACTGAAAAAATGGGGGGAAAGTTGAGAAGCGAAAATGGGTTTAAATCTGGAAAACGTAATCCAGGTGAAATGAGATGAAAAATACCGGGGACGAAAAGATGAAATTTTCTCGAGATGAGTTAAAATTCCCCAGCCAAGAAATTGTAAAACCTTTCTCGGCTCATTTCTCGTAGCTAGCGCGAAGCCTTTAAAGAGACGCTGAAATACTCGTTTAAGGACCCCGAAGAAATACGTTACAACTGACGCGAAAAAAGACCCTTTTCACTAGGCCTTTAAAGGAACTCGCGTGACGCAGACCTCTCTTTAAAGTTAAAACCATCTCTCTTAAGTTGGCTCACTCCTCCTCCCTAGCTCTAATTCTTCACCCTGGCCTTATTTACATATTATTAAGCAGGCGATGTCGCCTCCTGTTTAAGGCTGTTTTAAAATTAATTAAAACTCTTGGCTTAAAGACTTCATCTATTATTACTAAAAAGGCGTAGAAACGAAAGGAAAAGAAAAAAGGATTACTTCTATTGGAGATTTACTTTCTGCAGGTATGGAATAAAAATTGATGGGAAGTTATCAATAGGTCAAATTAAAACTTTGGCACGAAGGAGGCTTTAAATTCGAAAGAAGGGGCATTCCTACGCGGAATTGAGAAGGTACAGGCTCGTCTGGTACGCCATAGGTTCAACTTCACGCAATGGCGTGTGTATTCGGAGCTTGGGCGGGATTTTAACGTTCCTCGATTTGTTATTCTTATCAGGCCAAGAGTTGGCGCTTGGGGCCATTCGAAAACGGTACTCTCTCCCGCGCCCAAAAAAAAAAAGAGAAAGAAATTGCGGAAAGCGAAAAAACGAACGAAGGGAGAAAAGGCGTAAAAGAATATGACGACGAGAAATGGAAATAGGAAAAATATGAAGATCTATATTCCTCGCAAACATTTCTCCTTCTCAATATACCAAAGCAGCTATACATACATATCCACCACTACCCCCTCCCCTTTACCCTGCACAGCTATTCCCCAGGTTGCCTAAAAAGCCAGGTATTTTTCGTCTCTTTCTCTTTTTAAAACATACAGGGAGTTTGGAATTAATGTTTTCAAAATAAATATCGTTCGTATTGTACGTGATTTATTTAAGCTTATCTGAAAAACGGTACGTTTAATTAGGAGAGCCCATTTTCAAGTCTGACAGATCTCTAACATCAAAGTAAACATTCCGTTGTCTTTGAATAAGGGGGAACACCCTGTATAAATCGGGAAGACCAACTTTAGACAATCTTTACATTGTAGAGAGAGAGAAAGACGACTGATAAAACGAAGCCGAGCGTTCCATAGTCTGGAAAATGGGCAGTCATCTTTAAACACGAGCAGCGGAGAAAAAAGAAGGGACCGAGACACGAGATGGTGAAAAGAGAGTGGAGAAAGATACAGAATGAAGAAAAAAGAAAAAAAAATCGGGGAAAGAAGTTTAAGAATGTCATTTTCATAGCTTGGACCCTCCGCCATTGAATAAAATGGCCTTGTTAGCGCCGGCAACGCCTTTTACACGATAAAAATACATGTAGGAATATGAAATGAATTTATTCAATTCACCCGTTGGTATTATACTTACTAAATAGAAACTGAAATTCATTCATAATCACACTCCTTGTTAAGGCGAGCCATACTTAATATTTTTTCATCTATTTCGATACAATTCATTATTCTCGCGATACTTTAGGATATTCAAGGGAGGATAGGACAATTTTTTTTAGGCGTATAAGACCAATGAGGTCGTTTCTACGGGCTAAAGAAAAGCGGAATATCGGTTCACCGCGCCGAAGGAAGCAAGCCCGGTCCGGGTAAAGCCGCGGAGAAGAAAGTTAAGTTAAACCATTTTTTTCTATGCTATTCTCTATTCGGGTTTCTTTTGTACGCTTTATGATTTTGGTCTCGGAGGGTTGAAGACGTGATAAGAAGAAGTCCCCGCAAAAGAATCCTGTAGAGCTTTTTGAAATTGAAATTTTAACGTCATTTCTTTAGAGTATAGAAATACTGATTGTTTGAATAAAACAAGCGTTTGGTCGGCAACGCGTTACAGTCTACCGATTTATCAGCTCCCATTTATACAGGGATCGAAATTCCACCAACTGGGAAATGTGTGTGCGGGCCAACGACTCGTTTGTAAAAGTGAATTAATGAATATATAATCAAATCTCCCGAGCTAGCGCAAAGTCGCGTGACCAAGAATAGTTTCCATGGGCAAATCGAAAAGGTAAAACTGCTGGCTTCGCAACAAGGAGGTACAAATTGTTAAAACAAATCAACAGTTGAAAACTTAATCCTAGCTGAGGTAACTACCGGTAGAGTGAAAGTTCAGAGGGTGAAACATTTCTACAGGCGTTGTATTGAAAATACATTATTTTCGCAGCCCCTGTAAGTGGGCTGCCTCCAGGAGCTCCGGAGTGCAGCGGGTAAAACATTTCTACAGGCGTTGTATTGAAAATACATTAGCCTCGCAGCCCCTGTAAGTGGGCTGCCTCCAGGAGCTCCGGAGTGCAGCGGGTAAAACATTTCTACAGGCGTTGTATTGAAAATACATTAGCCTCGCAGCCCCTGTAAGTGGGCTGCCTCCATGAGCTTCTGAGTGCAGCGGGTAAAACATTTCTACAGGCGTTGTATTGAAAATACATTATTCTTGCAACCCCTGTAAGTGGGCTTCCTCTAAAAGCTTAGAAATGCCTCGAAATTTCTAGAGAACTAAGTTCAATGAGCCTAAACAATGACAGCGCGAAATTTCAAATTCAATCAGGTAAAAATCCTAATACGAAATAAAAAAAATATAAATTGCTAAGAAAAGAAGGTAAAAAATCGTGCGTGTACGAAAACAATATAAAAACAGAAAATGAGAGAAACAGAGAGAGAGAGAGAGAGAGAGAGAGAAAAGAGAAATACATTCAATTTCCCGGGAGATCCGTAGCTCGGCTCGTATATCAAACGCGCATTTCGCACCTTTGCTTAAAAACAGAAAAGAAATCCGTAGAAACAGTCGAGAGAGAGAGAGAGAGAGAGAGAGAGAGAGAGAGAGAGAGAGAGAGAGAGAGAGAGAGAGAGAGAGAGAGAGAGAGACCACCTCCCCCCGCCGTCCCCCCCCCTCAGCCATAAAAAGAAGCGAACGGTCGGCCAGTTACGAGCGAAAAAAGTCTAGGTCTAAAGACAGAAGCTTAATAGGATTGCGGACATGTTCCCCTCTTTCCTTTTCGCGTTCCAGCTTTTTTTCCTCTATAACTCTCTCTCCCCTTCACTCAACTCTTTCTTCTTTTTTTGCGTACGCCTTCGTCGAGGATTTCCTTCCATCCGAGAGCCACCCTAGACTTTGTTCGCCGAAAGACAATGAATGCGACGGAACACCCCCTTAAGAATGCTATTGTATTTTACGATTCCATACGGTTTTGTACGAGTACATTTACGCCTACAGTTACGTAATTTCTTAAGAAATTGAAGTCAGAGACGTATTTTCATTTGATATCGTGTAGCCGGTTTCGGCCTTTGGCGTAGAGTATTTTTTCAAACATAATAGATTTATTCCGAGAGACAACGCTTGGGTAACTACACCGACTTATTTCCATGGCCAAGCGCACTTTCTCCATTGGCAAATATAGCTCGAACGGACTCGGAGTTCCCGGAAGAATGAGATGTTGGGAAGCTAAACCCGCACCAAGTTTTTCTCTCTTTCCCTTTTATATCCCAAAGCCAAGCCTTCTCTCTTCGGCTCTTCATCCTCATCCTCACACACACACCCAGGACTAGCTCGGTCTCTTTTCTTTCTTCAGCTATCCCGCGAGTGAAAAGCGAAAGCTAGCCAGCGGGAAAAATTAGAGGCTGGCCTCCGTTCGGGGACTAGTGCTAGTCCTCCTGACGGGAGAGTCGGAGAGACAGCGGAGGGAGGCAGTGAGAAGAAAGGAGCGGCGAAAAAGGTGACGGTTGAGACGGGTAACCGAGTTATCGGCGCGAAGGAAAGCGAGAAAAAGAAACAAAGGGCTTCGGGAAACGGGTCCGAGCGCCTCAACAAGGATGCAATTAAGTTTTAATTTACTCTGTCCTAGTCTAGATAATCTCGCGACTAGCTCCCCCGCTGGCTTAAGACGTTGTACGTGAGGTAACGCCTTTAAGACAACCCGCGCGGGTAGGCCAAGCTCGCCAGCTAGAAGCAATTTTTTTTTATAAAAATTCTTTTTATCAAAGAAGCTTATTTTACGCGTCCACGCCTATACACCTTATTAAGTAAGCGCGCCAGGTAGGTTAACGTAAACAAGCGCGCGTTTTTTTGTAGGAAAAGCTATTCCGCGGCGCTAATTGGATGATGTATAAATTCTTGTTTGAGGAAGAGACAATAGGTGGAAATTTAATTGGGAAATATATTAGTTTAAAATTCCCAATGGGCTTACGCCAAAGTTTTTAAAAAGTATCTTATTTCGATGAAACATTTTTCTATTCAAACATCAGGATCTTGGTTTTGAACGAGTTAATTTCGCCTAGAGCCCAAGTAGTTTCGCTTCGTTTATTCTATAATATACCACGATAAAGTAAACGCCAAAAATTTTGAACTAAAGAGTTAATTTTTTTACACCGAAATAATCCTAAATTCCTGAAAATTGTAATCCATCGTTACTATAATTAATTAAAGCCTAAAGCGTTAGCTCATTTAGACGTCTACTTTCAGGGTCAATTACGACAAACGATTTCAGTTGATCCATTATAGCCGAGTCGTAAGGCATTCCCATCGGAATTGACCCACAAATAAGGAAGGGAATATCTTAAGAGGTCTACACTTGGAATTAACGATGCCGAAGACCGGGGGGGGGGCGACGTCGGAAAATTCGTGTCTCGAGACTTTACATAGACGGTCCCCGCCGATTTCTCATACGCGTCGCGTACGGTTAATAGTCTCAATGTTACGAACCCTATGAACTTGCGAGCCAGTCGTTAATCACGCCGCGTTTACAATGCCAGTGACTGCGAACAGTCCAACTCCGTTCAACCCACCATAGACATACATATCCGTATATTTGGGCTTTGATACGCGGAACTAGGGACTCGTAATAGAGGGACACGTAGTTTCAATTACACAGAAACATCCTTGTATAAAAGTGTTAACAATTTGTTTATCCCGAATTTGCCAGAAAGCTTCGACTGAAATGACAAGATGGTTTCGAATATATTCATTACGTGGAGGAATAATGCACTACTCCGTTCTCCTTGGAAAACAAAAGGGTTATCTACTGCAGGGTCTGAGGCCGATAAAGCGTCCGATGATAAAAGCTATTCAGCCAAAAACGAACGCGTGTTTAGTATATCATTTTCTTGACGCCTCCTTTAAACGCCATTGGCCTCTTTCGGACGTGTCTCGTTCCTGCATGTAGGGGTCCCGGTGGTTCCCTTTGGAAAATTCTAATCAAGCAATCTTGTAAAGATCAGCCGCAAATTTGCAAATCTAAACAGAAAGGGTCCTGGCGGAAAACGCCGCGGAATTCTTTTAGTTTCTCGCTCGGAAAGGGAGAGGCAAAAATAGAGAAAATTGCAATTCATGAGATTGTTTTGAATTTTGCGGCCGGGCTTTCCAAAAGACAGCCAGCTATCTTTGTGAGGACTCGTATTTTTTTCTGGATTCTTCTGGGAATTTTATCTATTTTTTCCCCCTCCCTTCTTCTACATTTTCTTTATTACAGTCGGGGTTGTTTTTTCTTACATTTCTATATTTTTTAAGTCTTATCCTTGAAAAATACACAAACCGAGTATCCCTCCTTATATGATAAACTATACGGTTTTACATGGATATATAAATAAATACTTTGAAATGCTCTCTTCTTCATAACTTTGTTCGTATAGTTCCCCCCCTTTTATTATACTCACCCCTTTCAGCCCGAGGATATTTTATTACACTTTTTCATCAACACTTTTAGGCATTAAAAACTAAAGGAGGTCGCGTTCGCATATGCGTTATAAAACATTTTTTACAACCTATTCAAGGAACTAACTATCTAACTATTCCGTACATAGGAATAAGACCCGGGCGCTGGTTTTACTCTAAATTGAAGTTAAGAGGGGGTGCGTGGGAAAAAGGGTCCCCGAGAAACGAGAGGAGAAAAGGCTTAAGTTTTTCTAAAAACGGAAGACGGGAGGAGTTTCCAAAATTTAAACCTTTTAGGACGACGACGAAGGACTTACTCCTCCCCCTGACTAAAAGCGCGCGCTCGGCTTCCGTACCAAAGATTTCCCTGGCTCATTTTACGTATCAAAACTAAGTCGAGATTCCAACATTTTTCTAGTGGAAAGGCAAGTTTTTTGAACAAATAATCACTAAAGCTTCCGTCGGAAACTTAAGACATTTTGAAGGATTTTTCTCGTACAAGGGCTTATAAAAATTCCCCCTCTATGTATGCCCGCAGCGGTAAAAATCTAAAATACGTCATAAGTCGAATTTACAAGCCATTTTTATTGGCAACTTATTTTCCCTTACGGCCCAAACTATATAGAGTTATAAACGACATTACAAGCTTAAGATGTTTCGGATTTACGAACTCTTCCCTCGCCTAGCTTTAGTTTACTTTATTACTACCTAGCTTTTTTCCCCTTTCTTGCCTTTCTGTTGAATACCTTTTTTGTGGCTAGAGATTTAAGTACGCGCACAGCATCAAACCCAACCTAATGCTTATGTACATTTGGGCAGCTTGGAAGAAAAGCTCTTATCTAAAAAAAGGGTAATATAAAAATAAACCTAAGAAACATTGTTAAAAATCTTAACGCGAAAAGCTCTGGAAAGTAATTTCATTTTTGGGGCCCCTTAAAATTCCAGTGGTC
Organism: Phalangium opilio; assembly: GCA_019434445.1. Lineage (NCBI taxonomy): Eukaryota > Metazoa > Arthropoda > Arachnida > Opiliones > Phalangiidae > Phalangium > Phalangium opilio. The sequence goes on along the minus strand of JAEQBA010004540.1, from coordinate 26,779 downwards.
GAGTCACGCTTTTAATAAAGCTTCGATCGATTCGCCCACTGACCCAACAAGCCACCATTCATAGCTTTCAATTTACGCAGTTAGAAGTTTGTTTGGTCAATGACGAAATTCCTCCTGAAAATATTGATATCTAGTTGAATACCTGGCATAAATGTAGGACCTGAAGTGTGTTTCAACCTTTGGGCCCACGATAAATGAAAAAAAAACTCGATATTTTATAAGAAAGGCTAAAGTTCGACGTAATATATGTATCTATAGGCGTGTTTACGCGTCTTTTAGATATTTGACTTTCTTTGATATAATATACAGTTGGCGACTGCTTTTTCTCGAGCATAAAATATTCAAACTCCCGATACGATCTCCGATCGATACCCGGATGTTCTATTTTTTTCGGAGCTTGCAGTGGACTAGAGAGAGATAGATCTCATAGGATATGCATTAAACAATCAAGCGGGCTCAGAGCTAGACGAAACGATTTTTCCGCCTTCCGAATATCGACTCGATTCCGCCCGATACCTTAGATCAAAAGTTCGCGACTTGACGCAAAAAATTCCAAAGTTAAAATATAGGTATTCCTGGACTACCTTTGACCCCTTTGGTGCGGTCAGCCCCGTGAAATAATACCACGATTCTCACTCTATTCTAAATTAATCTGGCTTGAATATTACAACCCGATTAGCTATTTTAACTGCAGAGACTTTCGAGCGATTTCGGTCGCCATCAATAATAAACTCAGATTGAATTAAATAATAAATACTCTAGGATTATGACCTTCAGTTAGTCTATAGGCGCGCAGCCCTGATATAAACAAAGGGAAAGATTTAGATACAGCACCGTGCATTGCCATTTCGAATAAGATTACCAGCTATAATTTAGCATCGCGTATACCCAGTCTTTTCGTCTTTGCACTGTTCTAATATTGGAAACCCTAGATTAAAAAAAGAATGAAAATTTCCATCGGTAGATTATCGTGTAATAAACTGGCGTGGTGGTTGAAACTTGGCATACACACCTTATTGATTAGTAGGAAAACTGTTAACGGGGGCTTCTCTTCAATCTATATGGGCGAGCGCGATGACGGGCCTCTTTTGTTATTTTTGCGGATTCTTTCGCTTATCGAGAAATTGGTTAGCGCGTTCGGAACGGGAAGCCTTTAAAATGAGTTTCGCTTTTGGCAAAAGAAAGAAATTTAAAAACTAAGGGATCGATACGAAATAAGAGTAATGTTTATCGATAACTATAACACAAAATTCAGCCTCGAAAAGGACTGGATGATTTTTATTATTAAATTAATAAATGACTCCGTCCGCGGAGAAAACCACGAATCAAAGTCATGAATTTGATAAAGAAATTCTAGACCTAGTCTGAAAATTATTCTATAAATATTCGGGTACCTGTCAAACGTCACGTTTAATGAATACGGTACACGGGCGCCCCTAATAGATTTACATTTTGCAGGAAACATTTCGATACGAGATCGAAGCGGAATGATTTATAACCTTTCAAAGTCTCGATTAGATGGATGGTTTTAAAACAAGCGAACCCGAGATGCTGGGATCATACTACACCGCCAGTACAGTTCCCGTGTTTTAAGATTAAAAGAGAGTAACGAAGAATTAATAAATTAACAAGGCTAATGCTAATTTATCAGCCGGTGGCGCGCAACGATTTTCAATTAAGAAACACGATATAATTAATCACGTCATTCATTCATTCTCTCTTCTCTTTGCCCGTCAATTATATACATTATAGATCCGTGATACCGAAACACGGACAAAATGAAAGGTGTTTATAAAGGTACGGAATTATTTACGAATGTAAAATGTAAATATTAGAATAAGTAAGTTCGGGAACCAAAAAATGGTGGAGGCAAATTCGTTAACGACGTAGTACCATTAAACAGCAATAATATGGGATCCCAAAGAATAACCTTAATTTGGTCAAATCATCTCGAATCCTTTTATAAAAATATTTGATTGATTCGAAAATTGTAAAATTTGAATCTGGGCAAAATATCGAAAGGTTTGTAAGGATGGAGAGGGGCTTCTCTAAATGGGTGTATTAGGGAACGAAAGCTAATTAAGGCCAATCAGTCTAAAGAGGCGAGAGAAAGCGTAAAGACGCGTACAGCTGTAAAATCGCGCGCCCGCGCTTAACTGGACTGTGTATAGCTCGGGATCAAAGACCCAATTGTCTACGACTATAGTTGGCTCCCAAAGACGCGCAACCACCGACCGAGAAGAGAAAAGGGACTAAATTTGGGTGGATGGATCCTTTTGGAGAGCTTAATCCTCATCGATTTAGCCGTCACAACCACACGACGCCACCACGATGAAAATTTGGGGCAAATGGGCACTTTTTTAAACAAAAAAATGATCCATTAAAAATGAACGAACAGTTATGAATCCTTGATAGAGCGGAACAGCCAAGTACCGGCGAAGCATGGACAAAATTTTTTATCCACTTCCTTCCAGTTTGAAAAAAAAAAAAAATCGTGCTCATTTTAAAAGAGGAGTAAAAAAAGGTGATGGAAAAAATTTCAACTGTCAGTCAAGTTAAGAGAAGCGGATAGGCGCGCTCATAAACTTAAAATATTTCAAGCGAGTGATATCAAAATGTCCTTTATCTTCCCATCCTACAAAAAATGGTGACATTCTTAGCGAGACACTAACAGCGTGTAGGTAAACCTTTTTAATATTGCCACTAGTGGTAAGGAAATTTTATAAAGTTTCGTAACCGCGCTGTGGTTTTAATGACGCCTTATAATTTTATTTTTCAGACGATTACCATCCTAAAAATCATTAATTTCAACCAACTAAGACTTGGCCCACCTAAAATTTAAAGAAAAATTACGTTCTTAAACTTAATAACTGTTGACGCCAACAATATTAAAAATTGCGTTTAAAGTTTGGCTTTTAAGAAGCTTTATTGATAAAGTTGAGGTAAATACGTCACTATTAATATTCGCGTGACATTAAATAGCCCTTGAATTTGCGTCATTCCTAACAGTCTTTGTTATTCTACTACGAGCTGAAACCGCGCCGGAAACAAAGAATGGTTTTAAAGGAAAACTATCAGCGTCAAAAATCCTTAGACAAAGATCTCCCGATTGTACAAAGATTTGCGAATTAAAGCAAAAGTTAAGGCGAAATGCTACACTTTAATATTATCCCAGTGATCCGCCAGAATGACAAATGTAAAACAAAGTTTCTTTTTAATTGATAATTGGTGGCAATTCCCCTTTAATGGTAAAAATAATATAATCAAGTTAAAGGAGCTAAATTTAAAGCGGCTAAAATCGATTATTCGCGGGCTATATTTATAGTCGCTCTTTCATAATTGCCTCCTCCTGGCTAAGCAAGCCGCACTCTAAATTGCCTTATAATTTAAAAAAGCTTTTCACTCCTTTATCGAGTTTTATTTAATGTAGGTCAGTATTTCTCGTATTCGCGGACGACAAAGCTCCGTCAGAGTCGAGTCCAACACGCGCCAAATAGAGACCAAAGCAGCTCCGCTTTATCTAAACCGGAGCCTTAAAAGATTTTAAATTTTTAAAGCCACAAATTTATAATGTAAAAATTTGACTGGGAATTAAAGACGGGCCAAATGGAAGAGAACTACAAAGTTGCAATTTTAGCAGTGAGTATACTACGTCATAGGTAATTAGCGTAATTTTAGTGTGGATCAAAACAACAAATTAAAACTTTCAGGAGCTTTATTTTTACTTTCCAAAAGAATATTCGCTATTGCAAAATTATCTACGGAGTACTTGCAATTTCAGGTAAGGTTGCCCCACGTTCGTTTGGATGAAACCGACTAATCGGGGTGCCAGACTTGATTTCGAATTTAATCCTAATTTTTATTAAATTTTAGTTTCGATTACGTCGGGTATAAATTTAGTAAACTACTCTATTCGGAAGATCGCAATGCCAGCTTCGAAAAGGTAAGCGGCGGCGCAGCCGATATTTACTACCGTTGTCCGATCATGGAATTAAGAATCAATAATTGTGGCGCTAAAATAAAACAGCAGCGTTAACTTAAAAGTGTACGAGCGCGCTAAAAGCGATTAAAGTCTAAAAATAGAAAATAAACTTTAGCCATTAGTCACGTATGAAAGTGAAAAACATTTACGCGCGCCTAACCTAACTTTATTTCAAATTTAATTTGGAAGCCCAGTAATTAAATATAATAACCATATACTCGCGAAGTATCAAGTATACTTCCATTAGGTATTTTAAAACGCGCTTAAAAAAATTAAGGATAAACCTTTGGTTACGAATTACAGAACACGGCTATGATTATCCACGACTACACTCTCCTATCGTCCAAGTACTTGCCGGAAAACTACGGTTACACAACGGCCATCGACTACAGCGACTCCATTATTCTTTCGGGGGCACCCAAACACATTTTTACCATCTCATTAACGTCCTATTTTTCTTGCGACTTTAGCGTAAGTCCTTTCTTTCTTTCTCCATTTGCTCTTCTAAATACTATACTGGGGCGAGGGGACGAAGAAGTCGCCTTAAGGCTAGCGCACACCTAACGTCATCGGACGGACCGCACGGATCGCACGCATCGGATAATTTTCTTCAACTGCGCACACTGAATTCGGAGCATTCGGATTTCCGAAATTCCGAACGCGCGTATGAGCAATTGAGAATGCGCGACGGAATACTCGGGAAATTTCAAACTAGGCTTAACATAGTGGCTAGTTGTGCGTGTTTTTTTTTCTAGTAAAATCAGCATTTTTTCTGATTTTTCCCGTATTAAATTACTTACCGGAAACACCTTTCAACTTGGAATAATGTGGTAAACCTAGCAAATTTTCCTAATCTTAAAAGAGCGCCATTTTATGTTTCATCAACACATAATCTGAGCATTCGTTGAGCGATTTTTGTCTTAGCTCCGTACGGACCATACGGATTGTATGCCCCTATCGGGAATCCTCGTCGGCATTGCCGACCTCCGATACGTACGATGCGGACAGATGAGCGCGTTCTCATTTGAAACAATGGTAATAATAATAAAATCCGATGCGTGCGATACGTGCGGTCCGTCCGATGACGGTAGGTGTGCGCTTGCCTTTAGTCGCCTTAGTCGTAACCAGCTTATCATTCTCTCGCAGGTAGTAGTGGGAATGGTCATTAGTCTGCTGGCCGTTTCACTCATCACGGCCATCGACACCGAGCGAAACTTTCTACGAATTTCCAAAACCAAAGGAAGAAAAGCGCGACGAAAAAAATCTGGCAAATTCCTTAGAAAATCCTTCTCAAAAACCGCCTGGATCATGTCCATTACTTTGATTCAAAAACGTATTGGTTCAACGCCGTATAATACAGTAAAGAGATTTATACAGAGTCTGTAATTGCAGACACTCCGGAAGTTCCTAATCTAGTGGCTACGCGAATAGTCACCGCTACGTGGCTCGTCACCGTCCTGACCTTCACCTCGCTGACCAACGTCCTGTTTCGAACTACAATGTCATTCCCGGTCTATCTGCAAGTCGACCAACTGGAGGATGTTCGCTTAAAACCGCACGCCATCGTCAATATTATGAAAAATAGTCCCGATTATATGTATTTATCTCACCAAGTAAGCCCCCTTTATCAAGTTCATTTCCAGAGCAACTTAACGGCGTTCTATATTATTTTCCCAGGCGGAAATTGACGAAAAAACCAAAGCGTTTCTGGAAAAAGTAAAATTGGACGGCGGCTTAATAGGAGAGAGTGATACTTATTCCGTCAAGTTGTTCGAGGACATACACAACGACGAGAAAATTCTACTAACGGACACGAGGCATTTTTCCCGGGTCAAGCTGGTCATTTTGGACCAAATCAACTCGAAAATGGACATGTACCTTTCGCAAAAACATCCGAGATCAAAGAGCGTTTTCTATTTAATTAGAAAAACGCTTCCTAGTCAGCTTAAAGACGGTATTAACGTCGGGTGAGAAAAGATAGCGTGACTTTTAATTAAAAATAAGACTAACGTTTAGAGAAAGGTCAATCATTTCTGTCTATCCATAATTGCGATATTAAATCACGCTCGAGCATTGGGCCCGACACGCTAGATTTATTTCCCCAAACCTAATCTATAAAATAGAATTATTTTTAAGCGAAACCCTCCGTTTTTTTTATTTAAAAGATTAATGTGGCCGCGAACTTAATACATTTTTTACCGTTTTTCGAAATAGATTAATGTCCATTTTCGAAAGGAAACCGTTTCACGATGTCGTACAGAAATATCTTTACCAATTCAATCGTCACGCTTGGGTTCGACCTACGGAGGACAATTTATCCATGGACATGTCCAATTTCTACGGCGCTTTCTCTATGATGGCCATCGGCGTTCTATTATCAATCGTCGTTTGGATCGTGGAACTAATTGTCTTCGTGACCTCGGCCACCCCGACCTTTCAATTCATAGTCAACAGAAGAGAATACGACTTTTACTTTAAACCGTAATTTGACTTATTTGAATAACGACCCCGATTATACTTAAAATACCAAATACGAATTGTCATACATTTGTTAATGAATAATTTAAATAATAAATGATATAGATAAATAGCGTAACAGATATAATAATAGCGTGAAATTCGCGTAACATATTGGTTCGTGTAACGCGTCTCCCGAGCACATAGGCTTCAAAAGGTTGCCACGCACTCGTTATAAAAACGGAAACCACCGCTGTACGTGAAGGTTTTGTATTAAATCCTACGGCATGCAGCCAGTTCGCATTTTGAATGACCTTACAGACTCCACCCTTTGAAGCGAGAGTCTTAAATGGAGTAGCAGCTGCTACTTTCTCATAAAGTGACATAAAATGACTGTATTGCTCCTAGAGAGAGAGTCACGTCATCATTTTTCTTCGCGCCCTTTTTTCCTGCACGTTGACCGGCTGAATATTAAAACCAACGCCAAGTCCGCCGTACTATATACCATATTACGTAATACAATCTATTTCATTTGCGCGGGAATGTTTACAATAGGTTAAGGATCTAAAAACTAGGTGTCCCTCTATAGTATCGCGTCGGAATTTAATTAATGCGACTCAATATTCATGGAGTAACGGAATAGGAGCGAAAGTCTTGTTTATATTAGCGGCTAAAATTCACGGCCTTGTACAGCAAAAAAAAGTGAGAGTAATTTTAATCCACGCTTGGACAGTTTATGGTTCTTATATTCGAAGCGGACACTACACTACGCGCTTCGCAATTTCAATTAAGCTTCGGTATAGTGTGGCTATATATTAAAACACGGTGCCAAATAACGATATACGCGATAGAGACGCAACTTGGTGCCCAAAAGAGAAACGTTAACTTCAACAAGATAAATTTCCTTTCGCGCGTATATTTTAGGACGCTATACGTCTCAGTAACATTAATTGGCCAATATAGAAAATGGCGGTTATCGTGGTTTTACGCGCCATATAAACCTTAGCCCCCATCATTAGGGGGCAGAAACCTTGGCCGTCTGGTGTATTTGATATTCAACATCGATCAAAAAAACCAGCGGGGGGGGGCATTGCCCCAGTAAAAAGGAAGGCCAAAGTTATCGCGAAAAGCTACATTTAAAACCACCAACATCGGTTTTGAAGGAATGAAAAAAGAGAAACACGTTGAACCATAAATTTCGGGATCCCCCTAAAATCAATGGAGGTTCAGCGCCAAGGCTGGGCCAGGCCCGAGAACGCGTTACTCGGGACGTAACGTACAGCCCCAAAGGCCACGGACAACGAGATTAATACCTTGATATTGTATTTCAGACTGCTATACGGACCGTCAGATACGAGGTCGAGTCCCTCAGCAAAATTTCTCTATTTTTATACTGATATTCTCTTTCCCAATTTTGCCGAGGCTTATTGAAAAATTTAGCATACTTCATATTTTATACTTTAAAATTCCTTCAAACGCGATTTGTTTCAAAGAAACTGAAAATGTAAATGGATGACGTATAATGACGTAAGTAAGTGGAGCCCATGAAGTATGACGCTTGGTCTCAAAGATTGGGCAAAATAATTGGAAACATAACCAGAACTTGGAGAAAAAAGGAAATTGCCATGGTTCGGAATAGAGCCGAGTGTTTCACTGTAATCTATTCGGAAGCGCGCTATCTGGTAAAGCTATAGGCTAAGGAGAGCTAAGCAACTGGCGGGATTTCAGTCCCTAGGCTTATTAATAGGGCATAAAGCTTCTATCGCGAGTAATTCGCTAGGCAAGGAAGGCAGACGGATATGGGATCACGAAGCGGGATCTAGCAAAGGCCCGAGAGCCAGCATCCATACACGCTCTCCACTTTGTTATTCTCATCAAAGGGATATCTATTTATGAGGGGAAAAACCCGTTGGGAATTGGCCAGCGCAGAGCCGCCTAATCTTATTTTCACTGGCCCCTGACCCCCGCCTGCAGGAAGAAAAACTAAAACGTCTACGGAGGAAGGAAAATTGACTCACCGGCTTTGACTTTGACATCCCGGCTGCCGATGGTACCGAGAGAGTTGGAAGCGATACAACGGTAAACGGCATCGTGGATATCTTGGCGGTACTGGTCAGGTCGAAATGGGAAGAATTCCAAGGTGCCATCTGGTTCGACGGAACGAAGGCCCCGTTGTCCGACGACGCTCGAGACGTTACCACTTATCCACGAGACGGTAGGTGTCGGATGACCCGAGGCCACGCACGGTACTCGAGCACCCGATGAATGCGGAAAGTTGACAAGCGCCGGTGGTTCCACGGTAAATCTCAAGTTGGGAGTTTTGTCATTCTGCGCCACTGCAAGCAAATAGAAATCTTGCGTCAGGAAAAACAATAAAAACCGTGACTATATATCAGACTTAAGTAACTAGAATTTGCCAAGAAGATAGAGAAAGAAAGAAGGCTTCCAATTACTTCTTTACATAAAAAGAAACAAAATTGATTCATAGCGTGGCTGACAGAAATAATTCGCGATTCTGTCCCTAAAATATTGCAGATCTCTCGGATTTTTCTCCCAGGGATAAATTTACGGCAATTGGCAATATAAATTTGCCAGTATGATCTTACCACTTTCAGTATCGATTTCTTTCGTACGATGAGAAAGTAAAGGGACCTGTCCAGGGGAAAAAAGGGCCACCTAATTGAGACTTTGAAACTTGGAGGAATTTTTTACGCGCCTTTCCTTTTTGGATCATTCATTCATGTTTTATCAAAAATTGCCTTAAAACGAAGGCGACGGAAAAGGTAGGTGGCAGAGAGAGAGAGGGGGCGAATAATTGACGTTGATAAGAGAGTAGAATAAGCCATTCTTCATTTTTTGGGAGGAAAATTTATCTTTTCATATCGGAAATGACGTTTTAAATAGGTGGAGAATAACGGGCCTCCATTCTTATAACCCATTTTTAAAATTTATTCCGTTAAATTATTTTGATATATTTTTGATTCTATAAGAAAGATTACGAATGTAGAAAAATAATAGTTAATATACGAAATACAACGAAAATTGCCTCGCTCTAATCTAACTCCCCCCAAAAAACCTTTGAGAACAAATACACGATAAAAACAAAGACGGAACGAAAAATTCCCATTTCTCTTGTCATTACTAAATCAAACAAAAATCCCCCCCCCGGGTGGCCCGGTATAGCACCGGTTCTATTCAGTCAACAAGATTTGAAAAATATTTTGATCGATTATGGTCTACCGCCGAACCTCGGTTTCCCCATCAAATATTCCCCAAAACAGTCTGCTTCCTTAAAGGGACCCCCCCCCCCAAAAAATCTTCGAACTAACTCAACATGTCCAGAAATAAGTGTATAAAACAAAAACATAACATAAATTGGCTTATACCCTCCCTATACGTACACCGGGTTTATATAAAATTATATAGAAAAAAAATCCCTTGACTTTTAGATCCTAGACATATAGGGACCTAAAAAATACAATTTTTTCTCCAAAATTCCGGAAATCTATCCGAGAACTTTCAACTCGCTTTAAGTAATTCCGGGCACGTCCAAATTTTATTCTCCCAAACAAACTAAAAGACGTTTAGGATGAGAGAGCGAGAGAGGGAGAGAAAAAAATGGGAAGAAACGATAAGAAATATAAAACCTATTTCGGCGCTCCTACTTTTAGACCTAGACCAGCTCTCTCGCAATACAACGCGAGAATGTAGAAAGGCCAGTCGAAAGACAGATAGCGAAAACGGCACACAACTCGCTCGCCATATAAAAAAACACGCAATCCGAAAAATACATGTTTTCATAGTACATTAGTCCATTTCTTCGGACAACCAACGTTTCGCCATAGCAAAGATTGAAACTGTGTAGTATTTTTGGGCGCCCAGCCAAATTGCTCTACTGAAGAAAAAACTCCCATAGACGCGTACGATCTTCATTGATTCAATGTATATACATATATTGTACGCTCGAGTAACCATTAACAAACTAACATTAAACATGATCGTTTCCACTTACAACTAGCAAGAGTGATAATTACAACTGTTACAAATAGTCTTATGTCTTCTAAAAAAGTATTTACTTAACTCGTTTAATTGTTTTACCGAATAAAAACTTAACCAAAAACTGCTAGCGTATTTTGACTGGTCCTTTCTCAGTTTACGAAGGATAAAAAGGGACATTTAAGCTATAGGCCTAGTAAGAAAACAACCCTTTTTTCCGTCCAGATATTGCTAAATGTCCCGTGAATGGTTGTACGTATTTTTTTCTTCTAATATCGCATTTGGTGGATAATAGGGAGTTGGTTCCCTATATTTAGCGCACTTCATTTTTATAAGTACCAGTATAGTTCCGTTAGTACTCATTAAGTCTTATCTATTAACTGGGGGGGGGAGAAGGAACATCTTCTATTCGACGTTCGTAAACCGTAAAGAAGAAGATAAGACCGTAGTTTCTTAGCTAACTTAAGGATAAGTAAACCCAGCGAAAAAATGTCTTTGGAAGATACACTCCGTACATAATGGAATGCGCTCTTCAACATCTAAGACACGACATCATTTAAGCAAGGCCGCGTTCGGATTAATTTAACCAAACCGGTGTAAACTTAGGCCAATACACCAAGAGGTTAAAAGTCAAGTATTACTACGCTGTTAAAAAGAATGAAAAAGGGAAGACGAAGACGAAGAGAGGGAGAGAGGGAGGACGGGAAAATTTTATTATCTCCAAATTGTTGGTTCGCAGTTGGTCGTATTCATCATCCGGTTCTCTACGGGAACACTTTCGAGGGAATGAAGGGGGTTTTTCTTTCTTATTTCGGCGTATATTTTACTTCTCAAGGACCTCGAGAAAGCATAAATCGTCCGCCCATTATGCAAACGCGGGAAAACTATACTCGTACAATTGCGAAAACGGTATATAAAGCGGGGCTTGAAAAATCGTATCATTTAAGATGGAAAAGTACAGTACGGAGTCGTTCGCCAGCTCCGAGATACCAACTACGCCAGAGTTATAGCGATATACTCCCATCCATATACCGAGCAGAGTAGTTCAGAGAAAAACTGGGCCAGCTATATAATCATAACATAATTTCGTACATATACAAAAATTTCGCAAAGGAAACATTTGAATCTAACTCGATATTTTTTTTGGCAAAATCTGATTTAGATCTACGCCGAATTACGATTTGCGCGGGCCAAGAGGGTGGTAATAAAATGCAGATTACATTGCCTCCCTTTCTTAGAGTAATTCGTCTCAAACCATCCGATTGTTCTTGGCGTAGAAGGAGACGACTCGCTTTTATATTAACGTGTCCGGAACACTCAAAGGACCGGGGAAATTAACGATTCTTCCCGAAAACTTTCGCTAATATTATAATTTATTTCATGAATCATGAGCAGGCAATTAATTACTAAGAAAAAACCCCAAAGAACCGTTTAGACCAGTGGCAATGCACTCTAAGTCACCGGTTTCGCGTCTAAAAGAGATAATATCATTTACAAAGAAACTTACAAGTTTACTATAGAATGGATAAAGTTTATTTGTAGGCGATCGTATCATATACTATCGCGTATCTTTGGCAATAATCGAAAATACTAATCTGATCAAAGGTAGAAAAAAACCAGGGTCCAAAAGAGCGGTAAAGTATCGGAGATAAAAATGGCACGGATGAAATACTAACCTGCAAATTGAAGCGTGACCAAAAGCAGCCAGCACGAGGTTTTCGAGAGCATCTTTCCGAGACGCTTTAATACCGAGATAGAAACCGAGAGAGAAGGAAGGAAGGAAGTCTTAGAGGCCAACGTAACGTTTGCTTCAACGATTTCTTTTCCTCGACGTTACCGAACTAACTAACGAGACCGAGACCGAGAGAAGGTACTTTACTAGGAAGACAGGAGCGAAGATGAAGGAAGATTTCCGAGAAGAGAAAACTTTAGTTCGTAGCTTCCGTCGCGCCAAATATATTTTAATCGCGTTTCTGATAGGGTTAGGACGGTTGTCTTCCGTCCGCGGGTCCTGTCTCCCAGAGTTAAAAAGGGTTTTTTTACGTTGTCCGCCGCCGGCGGGGCTTCGCGATGTTTCGAATCTGTGTGTTGTATCGCGAGCGAGCGAGCGAACGATGCGCGGAGAGCGTCCAACCGACCCAGAATCCTGACTCTGACTGAAATTCCTCGTGTTGGCAATCACGAAGAGTATCGACTCTCCGGCTACGAAGAAACGGGATGAAACTACGCAGGCGCCCTTTCCCGGAATGGAGATGCACAAACATAAGGCTACCACCAGCAGGGGCTTTCCAACGTGGCCACCGATAGCTAGGGTCCATTCTCGATATTTTTAGGCACTTTTTATCCCTTTTCCTTAAGGAAGGCTCTCTTTTTCCGAACAAAATGACTCGGAACTGTCTCTATCGAGGATTGTTGGCTGAGTAGCTCGGATGCCGAGGATGGCCTGTCCAGGGATCAGCGATGGAACAAAGTGACAAACGCCCACCTTTCTTTCTTTTTATTCAACTAGACATACTACGCTTTCAGTTTGATACTTCATTTTAAAGAGACGGTGACACGTACTTTATTTTTACAGTTGGTTTAGATTATACCAAAACGCGTTTGTCACTTGGACGCGCGCGTGGTCTATCCTTAATTGAACGTAAATGTTACACTGGAAGGAACGTATTTTTCCCTGGATTTCCGTTATCCGTCGACGCGGACTATTTGAAAAACGTGACATTTTCTCGGAGATAGCGTGGATAGGATATTTTTTACCGGTACCGCGCTAAAAAGAGGCGAAACTAAGTGGGATGAGTGGGAAGATGACGTCGAAAACCTTTTAGGAAAATTGAGCAGTGACTTTTCCCCCGTTGCCGCTGCCGCCACGCACTTACAAACTCTTAGAGAAGATAGACTTTCTATCGAGGGACGCGAGAAAATATATGAAGAACACGGAGGAGAGGAGAAATTGACGTAGCTCTAGTAGTGATAATGCTCTCGCCACCGGAAAATAATGTCGCGAATTTCCGACTCAAAAAATAAATGTCAATCGAACGGCGTGGTTTGGCTAAAGAGAAACGTCCGCGCTCGATGAACAGTACCGCGACAATGCGATCGAGTCATTACAGTTATGGTAATAAATTCGAGGGACGTGGAACGAGGTATTTCTCCACACACCGAGGCTTTTAAGCTAATTAAAAACAGAGGGTTCCAAGCTATAAAAGAGGCCAACGTTGCATGCCCTTTTTCATTACGAATTCCTTACCACTGGGCCTGCAGAGAGATTATTTTGATTTTCCGTCTTGCCATTTCCGTGTTTCGCCGGAAATTGAGTAATATGGTCTAACACTCGATAATCCTAAAATTAACCCGCTTGTTTATTGGCTTTGTTAGACGATTCTAATGTTATCGCGTATAGGAATGCGAGTGTAAAGGTATATTTTTAGAAAACTAAACTATGTAGAGCGGAGAACTAATTAAGAGAGCGGCGGGGGGAGGGGCGGCATACGCTAGCCGCTATTTGATTCGACATATTCGTTATATAATTCCGTGGAATATAAAATGAGGGAATCAGTTGCCGATATTCGCCGCGCGAATGACTATTAAAGGTAATGTTAGGGGAAAAAAATTGGGTCATGTGGAATATTAATTAGCGCGGCACCAGGGACCAACGGTAATTAGTCAGCGGCTGTTAATTAGGCGGAAGCTCGTAAGCGAAACTTCTCCCCCCTACTCAGACATTCACCTTCCAAAGCTCGCATCGGTTGTAATGGATTAGTCGATGAGAAATTAGCATTTCGGATCATTTTGGATTAGAAGCCCGTTAGCGCGCCCCCTCTATTCCAAAAGAACACGGTACTTAACGCGCTTTCCTCTTGTTAAGAACACCCAAGCTGGAAATCCAGCTGTTCGCCATTACACCGATAAATAAATGCTATCACGAGCTACGAAAAATGACGCGGGTAGTTAACAAAAGAAAATATAACTCCTTCGACGACATTCGTGAAATACTAAACTCTTTTGAATATTTTTCATCTTTCATTTCTCGAAATTATAATTCCATTTCGACCATTTTAAATATCTGTAAGACGAGGGAATCCTTTATCTTTTAAAAGGGTTTGCCGAAGAATAAAGCTCATTAATATCGGGCACGTTAATTTTGAACACAAAGTCGTGGCGTAACGAAATCAGTTTCTCCGATAATGGCTTTTCAAAATTTCCAATAATGATCAGCAAAATTAAGCGTATTTTCCCGTATCCCGTTCTCGTATTGAATCCGTACTATATAGCGGGTGCGCGCGAGTTCAGGGGGAATAGCGGGATAGTAATTACCAAACGATAACTAATGATTCGAAATTAAAGGGAGTGTTTGTACAAACATTTTCAATTTGGAATTAATACTAGGTAGTACCAGAGCCAAGGTGTACACGCCGTACGTATATTTGCTATTTGACGAAAATATCAATATTATACGACTGGCAATTAATCTTAAGAGCGAATCAAAGAGCAGCAGCATGGATGCGCTCAAGGACTGTCCAAATATTGTACGCAATCAGCCAAGCATCAATAGGGATATGTTTTACCACGAGCAATATTAAAAAATAATCAAAATTCAAAATAAGCTACAGACACACGTTATCTAATTTACTTGGGCTTTTCGTAATTGGTACGATTTGAACAATGTTTCATACGCAAGGCGGTTTCCCCCAAAAGAAAACCAACCGTCTGGAAGTAAAATTGAATAAGAAGTACTTTGAACTTTGTTACGTAATGGAAGGATACGCGTATTTCAATTAAGGAATTGTAATCCTGATCAACCTGAAAATTTTTAAAAGGTGTTTTCTTTGAAACAACCGAGAAGCGTATAGTAGTGCGCGATGATAATACGTTTCTGACGATTTTAAATACAAGTTGAGGATAAAAGGAGCTTCGAAGATGGTACGTTGATGTCATCACCAAGGACTAAAAAGGAGTGGAGGGAGGAGGGGGATCGGGCTCGAATCGAATTGGAACTTAAATTAACGAAGCACTTGATGCCACCGCCCGGATGGCACTCCGAGAAAGCAAGTGCGTGGGGGCTTTAAAGGGAGGCAGGGAGAGGGAGGGATGGTGGAGTGGGGCGCGCCCAGTTTCGATAATCTTAATTATCCCCGACCGCCAAATTGAGTTCATCTTCGGTAGACAAAGTCCCTCAAGACTCGTCAAGTCAGTCAGTCTCTTTATATGGATTTGCGGGAGAATAGCGGGATTCCTCGGGCGGGGATTTACTGGAGAAAGGGGCTTCGACGCCCAAACCGATATTCTCGCTCCGTAACTCCGTATAGAACATTCGCGAACAAAGGATTTAAACTAATTAAATGAAAAGGTTTTAAAAGTGGGAAAGGACTAATAAGGAGAATTAAATTTTGAATAAGATTCGGGGGGGGGGGTGGAACGTTGAAATGGCCTACTTTCTGAAAAGTCGGGATAACCTACACTGAATAAACTCGAAACTACGGGGTTCTTAAAGGATGTCCGAAATTATTTCCGAGTCTTCTGGAACAGAGCTCTGTTGGCGGGTACATCGAACCTCTTTTGAAAATAACAAAGAATTTGAGAAATATCCATTTGAGAAACACAAAACAGTGAAGATTTCGCTATTTCAACAACCGTATTTTATACGATTTCCAAGTTGAAAATCGCGTACGTCTATATATTTTCGCAACAAGATTTCTATTGTATCGAGGCTATTGCTAGAAAACGGGTGGGTGGATGTTGGTGGAACGAAGTATACTATAGAGTAGACGAAGAAGAAGAGTTTCTTGGGATTCTTGGGATAAATGAGAGAATTGAAGTGTATACTTTCCACCCAAAACGTATCTGGGTTATACTTGGAAGCGAGCCCTCTTCGCCCCCCCCTTCACTCACCAACCGCGTTTTATTTCGAAAGTTGCCTCAGTCTTCCATCTATTTTTCTTCGTCGCACCACTCAAAACGATCGATGGATGTTTTTGTGTAATGGAAAAGCGATTACTTCAACATCGGGAGGCGATGCCGGGGTCGGCGGGAGGCGCTTCTGCTGCTGGTGGTGGTGGTACGGGGCCGCGAGGAAAGAGGCGCGTTATCACAGTGACGGCACGTACCAACTCTCGGAATCTGTTGGGCGCTCGCCATCGCCACGCAAAACTCACCCACCTCTATTTTCCCTAGGATTCTCAGGCCATACGCTTAAAAACTCTCCATGGCCCACGCTTAGTTCCCCTCTTACCCTCCTCCCTACCTCAAACCACCTTTCAGAGCTACGCGTAAACTCGGCACGACCTCTCTTACAATGCCTCTCAACGTAACAAGTTGGGCCAAACATTCTAAGGTACTTGTAATACTTCGTTTCTCATGAGGCCAATTGTCCTTATTATTCAACATTCCATCTTAATTTCTAAAATAATTAACGCCAGAAATGTTAAAATGACGCTCGTTTAGGTCAAAGAGGGAACAATAGTACGGAGATGTACCTCTAAACATTATTTGAAGCTGTACGGTAAAAAACCTCTAGAGCTCTACCACGGTTTAAAAATAGCGGGCTCAAAAAAATAAGAAATAAGTAGAAAAGAGCGGGATTGCCGAGAACGTGCGTAACTCGTTTGCGTGACCCCACCAACTTTTTCCTAACGCAAAAAGAGAAGAGAGACAGACAGCGGCAGTATGGAGCGTAAGGAAATAAGGAATAGAAATCCGGGAGTATCACACTGCAGTACCCCGAATGTCCTGACGTCCATTACTCGATGGGGGCTATAGAGACGGGTATGGACGCTCGACCACGGGATTATTCCCGCACGACGGCTGAGGAGGCGGCACGCGTATTGGTTACGAAAACAGCCTTGAAAAGGGGACGAAAACCTTGTCGTTCCAGCTATCCCTATTGTGATGCAAAGCAATTTAAATCGAAAGAGCGTGAAGGGAGTATCCCTGACAGTAGTGATAATGGGCGCCCCAACCCTGGGGAATATAAATAAAAATGCATTGGAAGTGAGTTTTGACGTTCCAGGGAAAGGGATTACGGGGGCGCTGCAGCATCTTTTTCTCAATTTCAAATATACGAATGAACCATATATAGGTGTAACTTACAATCGTATTAAATTCCCACTCGTATTAGATCGTCTTAAAGGATTTGCCTCACCACCGTTAATTTTAAACGTGCATGGTCAAAGAAAAGGAATTTTAAAATAGTGTTCATGCAGGTATTACCACCGTCCTTACCACGGTGCCGAACCATATCGCGGTGCAGCATGCTCTCGAGTATTTACTGACTGAATTTATAGTTTTAATGTCACAGGTCGCATTGAAAATATTTCTACGTTTCAAAATATAAGATATCCGTAATCCAAGATAAACGAGAAAAGACACGTATTTCCCATTGTACTCCGATTTCCTTTCTACGCGTGTAGACGAGCGAATCCCAACCCTAAGTAGTAGTCCCGTAGAAGTTGGTTGAACCGGTGAAAAACCTGTAGCTAGCTAGGTCTCGGTTGTAATAAACCACCGGGAAAGAGAAGCTTCGGGGCATAAAGAATTTGGCGCTTTCAATGGAAAAACCGGGCGAAGAAGGTCTCTCTCTCTAGTTTTACAAGTACGATGAATATCGAAAGCCTACATATCGCGCCGTAACGTCACACAGCCAGAGAATAAATTATATAAGGTATATTAGAAAATGGAACCCTCCCTGGGAATGCGGGGATCCAAGGAGATATAGCGTAAACGCGAACGAGAGTTATGGTTATTGATCCAGTCGCTTCCTTTTCCTTCTACATCTAAAGGGTACCATATAGCTAAGACCATCTATACCCCGGCTCCAAGGACAAAAGGTCTTCGCGCGCTCACCAACACAAAATGATTTCTTTCATACGTGAGAGTTCAATTACCCAATTTTTTCGGTTGACCATCCCCTCCCCCCGGTTTCTTGTCCCAGGGAGTAGATGGTCTTAGGAAAGAGGCGACAGGGTTCGTAGAACTTATGGAGAGCCGTTTTTCCGGCTTTTCTCCCCATATATGGAGTAATAACAACGGGAGTGCTTTTATATAGTTGAAGTAACCCCTTGAGAGCAAATTTACTTAGAGCTCACAAATTTCCCTGACTGTCTGACGTCATTAATAACCAAATAACGCAAAAAGCACAGGGACGTAACAAAGCGAGCGACAAAAACACTTCATAATAAAACGGGTACTTACATTTTAACGACGATCGAATCCAACGATGGTTGAAAATGTCACACAGAGACAAAAAGGGGCACAAAGACGATGCCAAACTATGACGCGAAAAGTTCACAAAGCTAAACTTGCTTTTAAAAACTAACCCGCGACGCGACTATTTTCAAATGTCTATGATTTTAACACTTTGAGAAACTGGTTGACGAATTTTGACGTTCAATATCGTCACGGAGTCGTAGTAAGTTCACGATCAACAGTTCGTAGATTTAGCACCACCCTCCAGGTAGGAACGTAATGAACTTGATCCCCCGTTGGTCGGCCTCCATTTATTCACGTCAAAGTGTTTCCAGGTGACATGAGCAGATGTGCGCGTTGTAGGGAAAGGGTCTAAGGGACGCTGCGCTTTGCCCTGAAAGTTTGTTAATGCGCTCGCAACATCTCGCTACAATTGGCCTAACAGCTGGGATAGGGACTATGGGTCGCGGCGCTCTGACCTTGAAGTTTGCTTATTCGCGCGCCATTTTACGTACTCACCCACTATCTTCGGCATCCCGATGAACTGGTAGAGTTCGCGTCCAGTTCAAGTGTAATCGCACCACAAAAGTCAAAGTTCAAGCAAAGTTCACGCAACCCGATTTAAAAATACCGCGAAACACAAACGCGTTCGGGAACCACACTGTGACGTCATTTTATATCTTTCGAACAGTACTGTTTGGTTCCCGCGATCCTCCGTGCAGCTCGGTCGTGCACTGGACCGCCTAAATCTTGATCCCTCGCTGATGGCCAAACGTGGCCCTTCCAAGAAATGTCCATCCTGACGTCACTCAGTCCAAAAACGACCTGAAATTAAAATAAATTCCTTTATTTTAGCTAAACATCAAAATAAATATTACATTAAACGTAAGTAAATATGCTAATACATATTCAGGGTTCATACAACTTATGGAATACCGATTTCCCTGAGTTTCCAAGGAGTAATAACAAAGGGAGCGTATTTTTTTAATTTTTGGGGCAACTCCTTCAGGGCAAACTTACTCAAACCTCACACATTTATGATTTTCCAGTGTTCCTTGAATTTAACTAAAAATCCCCGTATTTTTGTCAACCATCGGATTCTTTCCTATTTACTTCCCAGGTTTGTACGAACCCTGGAGGAGTCTGGCCAAATATCACCGTAATACTTTTTATTCTAGTTCCATAGAAAACTGGTTAGCGTCAGCCTAAGGAAAACGGGCTGCTCGGGCATCCCAAAAATTTGGTTTCAAAAAGATCTCATCGCTCTACCAATAATACAGCGTAGAAACTTTCTCCGTCGTCCAGTCTTCCTCCCACGCGCTGGTATGGTCGGAAAGCGTGGTAAATAACTTCCGCTCGAGACGCGGGAGCGCGGCGGAAGTTTACACGCTGTATATGGTAGACATGAAAACCCTATTTCCTGGTCGAGTAAAGCCTACATGATTTTCTTTTTTGCAAACGCGTTCGACCTCGTTATTTTCCCAAAAATACTTTCTTTTCGGATCATACACGTACGTTATAGAGAGAGAGAGAGTACGGCCTATTTAAAGCTATTCATTCGCGAAATTATATTCAAAGTTTATGCAAATGTCATTTTGACAAGTGACCGCGGTATAAAACAATCGCCTATAGTTCATTAAGTCAATCTACGTAGTAATATCGTTATAAAAAAGAAGGGGACGTAACCCTTTATTTAACCTCGAGAAAGAATTAAAGAGAAGAAAAGAAAAGAAACCATCGAAATCAAAGTCTCTTTCGGAATAACTACTAGACTCGAGTTATACTTGACAGTTACACGCTCTTTATCCCCAAAATATATTTCTCCAGTAAAATCCCGACTGATATTTTACCGGATACTTTTTAGAGAATCACGACTGATTCATTCCCAGTAAATATACCACCATATCCAATTCACTCTCTTTCTCTCTGGTTCTCTCTGGCGCTCCAAAGATAAAAATGTCGGAAGTTTTAAAGTATGTCTAAATGCTATTTGACAGTTCGGACGTTTCGCTTTTGCGAGCTCCTGACACGGACAAAATGTAAACGGAAAAAATAAATAAATAAAAGGAGTACTACAAATAATAAATTCCGCTAGTCCCGATGTAAATACTTCTGGCGACCCCGGGAAGCGCTCGGTAAGAGTAAAAAGCACACATACACAGGGTCGAAACGCGTCTTGTCTACTCAAACGTACAAAAGAGACCATCGCTTCAAACTCAGGGGAGGGGGAGGGGGAAAAACAAGATTGAAAAATACCGGAGCAAAGAAGTTGTAACTAGGGACGAAACTCAATTTTGAACCCTATAGGATATATGGCTTGATTTCGGTCCTTGAATCAGAAATTGAAAACAAAATGATTTTGATTAGTTTTTGGTGATTATCTTTGTTTAAGACGCGGTTTAATAATTAGAAGCGTGGGCGTGTGTCATACGTAATAATTTCGCCTTATGTCAAAAATTAAATTTCCCTTGTCGAATCGAGTTACGACATTGTAGCGTTATAAAGTAGGGATGACTCGGATCTTTTTGGAAGAGGAAAAGCTAAAAAGCAAGAGTAAAATAAGAAGCAAAGAGGAAGTCGCGTAAAAATTGACCCAGTTGTAAGACATCTTCTTTGAGATGTCGGAAAGACGGGAGTATGTATGGGATTGGGGGTGGGGTGGGGGAGGGTTGGCAAAAAGAGTTAAGGATACGCGTAAAGGGTTCAAAATAGAAGGCTTCTTTTCCGGAGAATTGAGCGTGCGTAGAACACGGGTCATTTACTCTATGCCTCACGCAGTAGCGGGAAAGGAGAGACACGGAGCAAAGAAGAGGAGAGTGGAGCGTGGTTAAAGCGCGGGGAAGCTAGTCTAATCCAGCGACTCCTTCCGAAACGAAATTGACCTTCCATAAGACGTTAAGTTAGCGTTATGAAGCGACTCGACTTTATTACGCCTCGCTTTCCCAAAGAAGAATTAATAATGATAAGTTTCACTTCATAGACGACCCGACCCGGCTCTAACCTATAACCACCGCTAAAGTCAACGAAAAGGTCCCACCGAT
Source organism: Phalangium opilio (assembly GCA_019434445.1). Taxonomy (NCBI): domain Eukaryota; kingdom Metazoa; phylum Arthropoda; class Arachnida; order Opiliones; family Phalangiidae; genus Phalangium; species Phalangium opilio. The sequence goes on along the minus strand of JAEQBA010004540.1, from coordinate 5,122 downwards.
ATCCGCTTCCTATTATTCACCCCAAAAGTTTAACTTATAGGCTAGCCATCTATAAACCCGTGGCTTATTTTCAAAACATCTCAGATCCCGCTTCAAGAACGCATTCGCCAACTTGATAAAAGATAATGGGCAATTTTTAATTTTGGAGTGATCAAGACTATGAAATAAAAAATAATAATAAGGAATTCGAGTCTAATAAGCGAAAGGCGGAATCCACACTCAATTCCAAATTGGAATGGTCGCGCTTTCTAGAATTTAGAAAAAAGACTGAAAAATGATTACTCAGTTGTGAGCATTTTAAACGTGGAATTTATACACCAGGGCGAGTGTGTAACAAATTCAAGAGGGAGCATTTTAAAGCGAACATTGCACAATTGTCGTGTCGTTTTTAGCTTGTTTCGACTATTCTTAACTTTTGACTGGCGAGTGGCTTACGATTTCGTAAAACAAAAAAGAAATGCACGGTGCGCCTAGTAATTCCGCGGTTACCAACGGACAGCCCCTGAATTAACGACATCAAAAGCCGCTAATTACGCCCGGGCAAAGCCACCGCCGCCGAAGCTGCTACACTTCCAAAACGAGAGATGAAAGGGTGGAAGGAGGTGAACGGAAAGAGAGTATAAGGGAAGAGGGGGGGGGGGAGGAATTTCTCTTTGGCATGCTAATGAATTTTCAATTTAAACTATCCTCGGAATAAATTAAGATCATTCCAGAAGACGCGTAGAGATTACCAGATTTCACAAAAGCCGAAAGGTCTCTTTAAAATGAAAGCAAACTGAATAGGTTGCAGAGGAGCGTGCCACAACCTCGGACTAGTACGCTAGTGGACTCGAAGTTTATATTTTAGCAAATCCTAACCTTTAATGTCAAAGTTACTTGAACGATTCTAGTCCTAGCTGTTATTGGTTCTATCTTAGGCTTTATAAAGGCTAACGGCAAAGTTAGTAGCGATACATAAATAGGCTAAATTTAGGTCCGTTAAGTCCCGGGGTCGTACAAGATAAGTCTTAACAAAGCTGAAACTGCAGCGGCGGCCATATTCTTATCTCGAAAAGGGTGGCCGAATAATTGGGATTAAACCTTTTAGAGGCAACTTCCGGATGCCTAGCTATATATAGGCGGCGCGGCAGCGTTTAAGTTTTATCGATTTATGCAAAACGAGTATCCTTAAAGGATTGGGAAACGCCGAGCGCGAAGAAGGTGGTGGTTGGTGGTGGTACGTGGCGAATTATTCCCAGATATTCGGCAAGTACGTATTTAAATGAATAAGGAAGGCTTTATTTCGAATTCGAGACGAGAGGAATACGATTAAGAAAAATTTGCCTATCCGCCCAATGCTTAACGTATGTAGATCGCTGATTTTAGCCCCATTAATGTTTGAACGCGCGCAAAGTTCGGCTTACAAAATCGCGATATCGGAGAATGACGAAACTGTATTGAAAATATTTCTAAAGATTGCTCGAGATTGGCGATATGCAGACTGAATTATACATTGAATATAGGAAACGGTTGTCCGCTACGCCCCCTCCCTTTTTGAGTGTTAAAATTGTAATTACCATTTTAAAAATTAAACTCAACTTTTGACGAAGCAACTTTAGAGGGGACCAAAATGATTACGAAAACTTAAAACTTCAAAATAAAAATAAAAACACTAGGTAGAAATCAAAACTTTCCTCGAGGTAAAATTTCTATAAAAGGCCAAAATCCTTTGAAATTATTACTTTGATTTTAAAGTTTAGAGATTTGAATGGGACGGGGGGGGAATGGTTTTATATCAGAAAATACGCGAGCTCAAATTAATTACGTTAATTAAGCTAGGAACGCCGATTGGAGTTGAATGGAAACATTTGAACTTCCCTATAGTGATTAAAATCCGGCCTCTTTAATTACTTAGCGAAATGCGGAATGGCGCTCTCCATCCATAGTCGGCGGGAAAGAGGAAAGAGATTTAGAGAAGGAAGGACACAGAGAGAGAGCGAGAGAGGACACGCTTGTTTACGTGATTAGCAAAGTCAGATGGTCGTTAGACGCTTGGAAAAGGCTTATTTATAGACGTGAGCTAGCCACTAACGCGACGTTCTTGTTTAAATACCATCGAAGCGAAACGGTTAGCGACGCGCTCTTTTAAGCTTCTTTACGCTTAACAGTCATCAAACGGAAACTTTGGACCGCAGCCACTCAAAAGGAGGTTTGCCCAAATTTGAAAGGAATTAGTTTCAATACGGAAAAGCTTTCAACAAGCCTGATAGGTAAGGGAAAAAATACTAAAAAGAGACTGAAATTAACGATAATAAGATTCAAAATGAGGTTGCGCGGGGGTCAGTACATTGGGGAGAAAAATGGGTAAGGCTAATTCCAATAACCTTTGACCCTTTACGCTAAAATTCCTTTTTTTGGTGGGAGAGCTTAAAAACGCGCGAAAAGCAGCAAACGTATAAATTTATTACTCTTAAACTCATAGGCCGTCGCTTAAACTGCAGGCGATATTTCCCCCGGGGACTCGAACTCATTACCGACGTGTCCGGCCAAAAAAAATACATCTTTCCCTAAGAGGCAGCTCTTGGAATTTAAATCATTCTCCGAAGAATTTGAGAAATAACTCTAAACTAAAAACGAATAATACGCGCTTCCAACGACGTTCTAGAGGAGTTCACAAATGAATCGAATAAATTCTTTAGCTTTTGGGAAAAGGAGCTCCATTTTTAAAAGAGAAAGAATACAAAAAAACAAGCAGCGTTAATCAGCCTTTGGGCTTTTGGAGTGAAAATGACGGTTCTCCAGCAGCAAATCTATAGCAATATTTTGTGGGCGTAAACGGGCTATCATCAATATCGCGTTTGCGATGCAAATCAAATTCTCTTTCGCCTCATCACCGCCCCCCCCACCACCAATACTACTCCTTCCTTTCTCCAATTACTCTTTGTTCTCCCCCCCCCCCTTAGCTCAAGCACCGAGTACAAACGTGTATCGCGTGGGTACTTTGAAAATTGTTACTTCAGAAAGAAGGTAACACAAGTTGGTGTGGAATGTTCGTGGTAAGAGTTAAATTCGTAAGAAAGCTATTTAACAAATCATAATGACGTCATTTCTCGTAGCCAATGAAACAATGCCAATTATTTAAGCCAACAAGAAGCGTTTAAATCCTTAATAACAAAAGAATAAAGGAAAAAAATAACACACTCATATGATAAAAACGTAATTGCAAAAAAAAGGGGTACTTTTTCACTATTCTACAAGAAAAGGGGCGCAAACAAATTGGCCTTTTTTTTTCTAAGGCGAATTTTGGCTCTCTCAAAAATTTGCGGTTATATGGGAAACGTGCTATTTGGAGCGTTAATAGGCAGAGCTTTTTACTGCTTGGATTAACACCGTTCGCTTAATTGCATTCCCGCTTTTTTGCAGCTTTTCCTCCTTTTAATTTCGGGCAAGGAAACGGCGCCGCATTTTTTATTTCCTCGCAACTGACCAGAACCCCGATAAGAAGAAATTATTAAACAACTATCGCTTCCAGAAATTAGCCACTAATTTAAAGTCTCTAGTATACAATTTAGTAAACGTAAATTTTCCCCGAGTGTTATAAACTATTCAGGGATTCAGTAGAAAAGGTAAAGTAACCCTATAGCGAGTTGTCCACTTTTCATTTAATTTTAAAAACTTCGTGTTAATTCTATTCAATAAGAAGCTTTTTTTTCGCTTCCTTTAAGACCCCAACACTCGGAAGAATTTGGATATTTGGCATCGGGAGAGAGAGAAAAAAAATAATCAATAAAATTTTAGTTGTTTCGGAAATCAAGAAGGAAAAAAAGGAGAAATTAAAAGCTGAGGAAATAGGCAATTGGTAGAGAAGCTTTTAATTTCCAGACCTTCTTATATCAAAAAAGGGGGTGCCAAAAGTTCGTGTGCCGGATACAAATACGGATTATCGCGCTTCAAAACTCGGACGGAAAGACTTTCTACTAATGGAGGCTAAAAGTTGGGGCATTTTTTACTTAAAGGTATAGTCTAAAGTAGGTGACGGTAGCCAATAGAGAGCCTTCGCGCCCTAAAACTACTTTAAAGGTATTTCCACTTATTCTTAACGTTTTAACGGCTTATAGACACGCTCGGGGAATCAAAGGGCGCCAAGTTTTAAAGAGGATTTTTCTTGGCTAAAAGAAAAAGGCATACACTTTCGGCACGTTTCGAATCTCTTTAAAAAGCGGGCCATTTCCAAGCGCTACCACGTAGCTAACACTTGGAGGCTGGAGCGCCTCATCCGATAGGCCTTTAGACGAACTTGGCCATCCCTACGGCCTTAGCTATAGCTAGCTAGATAACTTTGGGTAAACGCTTATCAGGCCGCCGGCTTGTTTGGTCGGAGCAAACATTTAATCTCGTTATTAAAAGACACGAAAAGGATCGGGATTCGAGCCTAAAGGCCTTCACTGCCAGCCTTGGTTGGCTATATAGTTCAGACAGAGAGTCGTAAGGATATAGGGTATTATAGCTCTCAGCTCGAACCCTCGTGGCAGGATTTCTGTACCTTCTGTTAAAACTGCAGCCATATATAGGAACGTGTTGCCCCGACTAATACATTTAACGCGCCAAGTTGACGTCACGAATTAGGGATCTCGTTTTTCCTACGAGCCGAGGTGTGGACGACCAGAGATAACACTCGCGACGCGCGAAAAGGTCGGGACTTAATTGTAATACAGGATAGATCGCGTCAAATTTAAATGGTTCGTGCTATTCCAGTATATGGCTACAAATTGATATCAGACATCAAGGGACAGAAAGGGAGGGACAGAGAAAGAGGACTAAGCATGACGTAAATTTAACAACTATATAGGAAATACAAGTGTTGTTACAATCAACCTCTTTTCAAGGATTGACAACGTAGCTTCCAATTGGGACTAAATTATTTTAAATATAGTAATAATAGAGGTTAAAAGGCACAAGCAACAAATTGCTTTAAAAAATTGTATTGAAAAAAATTTAGATTTAAAAAACAATTAAATTTCAAAAAAATTCAATTTAAGAAAAAGAAAGTCAATTTCAAAAAAAAAAAAAATCCAATTTAAGAAAAAAAAAGTCAACTTCATAATAAAATTAATTTCAAAAAAAAATTTAATTAAAAAAATTT
>JAEQBA010004539.1:0-134035 GCA_019434445.1 Phalangium opilio | reverse complement strand
GGTGCCCGCGGGAAGGGGAAATATAACAAGCTCTACCTTTCTTACCATTTCCTTAAAAACATTTAGATTTTAATGGTTATTAAGAATTAAAGTAGCCACTTCCACTATAGTGAAGTCTGGTGGTATATACGACCCCAAAGATACAAATTTAGAAGGATCCGACCCGAAACATACAAATTCAGAAGTATCCGACCCGAAAACATACAGATTCTGAAGTATCCGACCCCCAAAGATACAAATTCAGAAGTATCTGACCCCAAAGATACCAATCAGAAGATCCGACCCGAAAGATACAAATTCGGAAGTATGCGACCCGAAAGATACAAATTCGAAAGTATCCGACCCGAAAGATAACAAATTCGAAAGTATCCGACCCGAAAGATACCAATGCAGAAACCCCAAAGTAGTCCGTCGGCCCAGATGGCCAAAATGAGGAATTCGAGTACCAACTCGGGCACCAGATTTAATATATTTTCGATAAGATGGGTGCCTTAGATGTATGGGAAAATTTGTGTGGGGTTCTATCGCCCAGCTACTCAAAATGGCGGCCATTCCAAATTGGCGCACAGATGGCCGAGGGGGTTTTAAAGGGACACATATCTCCGCTGCTATTGGACGGATTTCCATGCGGGCTTTACCCGATGAATGACAATGAAACGTTCTATTATTAACCTTCTATAATAATTTTAACTTGTGGCGCCATCTAGCGGACATTTTGCCAAAATAGGATTTTATGCTTTTTCAGACCTATATTTTTGTCCTATAAGGAAAATTGCTGAAACGTAATTATTAAAACGACCTTCAATCGTGAGCAGGCATCTTATCTACGTTTCATGTAAGATTGAGCTATCTGACGCAAAAAGGAGCAGAGTATAAAAAACATTTGTCTTGGGGCTTAGACGTTCTGTACAAAATTAAAAATGTAATTGCTATATTTCATTACTCCAAAACTGAAGAGAATTCATATCTATCTTGAATAAGCTAGTACTCAAAAAACCTTTCTCTGGTGAATTTAATTCTGTTAGTAAGCTTATTTAAAGAAACATTTTATATCAAGGAAAGTAGAGCAATTTTATTTTTCTCTTTCATGAAACCAACGCTGGTATTGTTCGCAGTCGTCTTCACTATCCGAAGAATTAGTGTCTTTAGGGTCTCGTAGATACATATCTTCTTCTTCGACCATATTTGTGCAATTTGTATTTTTGCAAGCTGCAGTACAGTTCAAATTATTTAATATACATGTACAATCGTTTGACGGTAAACACGCGTGCATTTGCAAGCCATTAGAGATAGCACTATATCTAGAACTGGTGGGCCAGTCATCCAAAGAATGTCCAGTCCTTCCTCGCCCTTTGTCCACCCGTAACCATCTGTTGGGTCGGAATGTCAGCAAATGCTTCGAGGCTTCTTTTCCAAATTGCAGCCTGGTAATTCGCTCTTAAAGTGTGCTGCCTAAGCGTATCCGCGCATGGCGGCAATTGCCCCGATTCGACATTTCTTTCTTGGCACGAAATATCTGGTACCTCAGTGTATTGACATCTGTCACCTTGTGTTATTGCAATATATTTGGCACGTTAGTTTTTGAATTTCGTCAAAGATATTTCATCAAGGTTCCACTTGCACCGAGACCATGTATGGTTTTTCTGTATTTCTCATTTTGGAATAATCTTAGTGCCTTTAATTTGCCGTGACTGCCATAGCGCTAACTGTATCACAGCCGGTAAAGGCGTGAAGACCTATCAATGCGTTGCACGTTTCAACTCCTATTGCATTGACTAATTTGAAACATCTAGAATTCTGACTTTTGATTTTTGGTCTCTCATTAAATAAACATTAGTGTTCATTTCAAGATTGAAGGCCAGGAATAGAAAAACATCAGTGTCGTCGGAAACACAAATGACGTTTGGGTAAAATTTTCCGGCAGGTTTGGCGTGTAGTACTAAGCTAGTGTCTGCTCTTCTGATTGGTGTTTAAATCTTCAATCTCTTGTATATTGTCTTTGGTCAGTTCATTGCATTTTCTCATATGCGCCACGTACAATTTCTTATGCCTAATTTTTCTCTTTCTGGTCTTGCCAGCTGTGTGCGGGAAATTCTATTAGGTTGTTTTACTTTCGTCACACGTTAAATAGCCTACGCCAATTTTTGATTTTATGATTTGGTCGAATTTGACCGAACGCTATTCCTTCTTGTGACCCTCTTTTAGCTCTTTCCATGGATTTGATTGAATTTATTTTGTAAACGTCAAAAACTACGTCTACTCGGTCACTGTCTCGAGCAACATGAAGAATTTGCGAAAATATTTTATCCGAAAGTTCGTCAAATGTGTGGTTTTCGCCTTGAAGTTTTTGAATTAGATCCATTGCGTCAATTATTGTAGTTTTTGGGCAAGGAAGCACGGAAACGGGTGCTATTTTACTTTCCAGATAATTTGACAAGACTGCTTTGTTAGTTTTCTTCGTCGTTCCGTCGGCATTTGCTAAAGTCCAAGGCAAAGAACCTAGTGGATGACTGTAAACATCTTGCATGTCTAATTTCCGACTTTCTGATATGAGGACCATATTTGCAAAGAGCCTATGGTCAGCTTTCAAAGTAATTTCCATGTTCTTCCCTTTGGCTATAGGTTTCTTCATAGCGGTGAGTGTTTTCAATTTCAACTTTTTAAACGGATCGTAGAAGCCTGTTCCTTTTGACAAGTGATTATCTTGAAAATATCGATATGCTGCTTCGCCTTTCTCCCTAGCAGACAAAAGATCAGTTGCTACATCCAGAGAAGCTTTAGTACCAGTGAAAATGCTTATAACATCTGAAGGATCTTCCCCAAAAGGATTGGTCCTGTTGTTCTCCAGTATGTCTGTGATTGAAGTAACGGCTTCTTCATCTCTTTTATCCGTGGCTCTTGTAGATCAGGATGAGAAAAAGCCGTGTTTTGTGTATTGATTTGTTCCCTTAGTTGTCTTAAAGCAGATGCTCTATGTTCCGCGGTAAGGTAGTATCGGGCTACTGTTCCAGGTTTCAGGCTAAAACCCCGGGTTCCCCTGCCGTTTGTGTGTCCTTATTGACAGTTTCCTCGGTTATCTGATCCACGGCGATTTTACCGAAAGGGTTGACTTTACGTAACTGAACCGAAAATCCTCCGTTTCTAAAATGTTCATATAGTTCAGGACAAGTGTTTTCGAGTTGAGTCATAGTTGCGTAATAGTAAGGCAGATATCTTGAGTAGTTCACTTTGTCCATGGCGAAGGACCAAGGAATGATTTCACGAATGGCTGATAAGTGGAGGTACCAATCACCTTCCCTATCAGCTCGAAGTAGTTGGAGAAGAACGCCAACCATATCTAAGTAAATCATCCAAAATTTTGATAGGTCACCCCTTGGTTGCGGAAAGTATCTAGATAGTCGATAAATTCTTGGATGATTGTATCGCAAGATCGGTTAGAAAATGCAATCGTATACGTTTCGTGACAAGTGTTGCGATGAACTTCTGAGAGAGCGTCATAACCTCTTTCCAGTAATTCGGCGGATTCCGGGCTTTTACTTTTCGTTCTTGAAATGAAACCTCGCAATGCTACTCTCATGAGGGCTTCAAACATCAATTTATGAAAACGGACAGCACGGTTGTACTGCTTTCCTTCTAGGACTTCATTAATCGAGCCTTCCGTGATTACTCCAGATTCAACCGCTACATCGCGAAGCCCAGCATCGCCGAACATTTTACCAATGCTTGACATAAAGTTGCAAATGGTATGAAAGTTTTCCATCATTAAAAAAATACTGTTGTATTGGTCTTGATTAGCCCACATTATTTCAATGGCTTTGGCGTATAAAGCCTGGTCAAAAACCACCGCAATGGCACTCAAGTTTAACGTGCGTTTTATTTCCAAGCAATTGCGCAGAACCTCTTGGACAGTGGCCAGTTCAGTTGCAGGAGCGTTAATTGTGGGTAAATATCCAATTGAATCGGGAGTGACCATTACGTTGTTTCTGGTTAAATCCCGTCCAAGCGCTTATTGTTTGATTAACAGAATCAATGTCTCGAGCCATAATCCATATTAAATCTTTGACCTGCGCTTGAAAAACTAGCTCCTTAGTACGAAGAGTAATATCCATGGGTCTTATCGGTAATGGACCTTTCCTTTTTCGAACGTAGTAGGAATCAAGAGGTTTATCTGCATTATGAATGGTTCTCTTTTTGTCTTGTTTCGAAAGTTGAGGTAAAAGCCTTGGCGGAAGGCATGAATCTGATACGGGTTGAACAATAATCCCGTTCACACGATGCGAAGTTCCTGAACCACTAAGTACCTCTTCTAGTCTATCAATATTGTCAAATGCCAGTACTGTAGGAACGTTAGGATAAATCCCGTTAGGAAGCGGTACACTGTCAGATATTTCCAGCTTTTCAATACAAAGTGCGGTGTCAATTTCTTCTAATTTAGAATATGAACAAGTGTGACCCAGTCTATTTAGAGTTTTAATTAATTCGGCGTTGCCTGTCAAGGTCTTCACTGCAAACGCCAGTAAAATATGCTTTGGGGCAAATACTTGTCCCATTGCTACACCATAAACAATGTCTTCAGAAATGGGCCATGACAACCGTTTTACTCGATCAGATGTTAAGGTGTTTGTTCCAGAAAGCAAGTCAGTTATAAATTTCGTTAGGTTTTGAGGAACTGTCAAGTAATCTGAGTTAAGTTCTTGAGGTTGAGGTGGCCAATGCTGCTCCGGAAGTGACGCTTTTATCTCATTTCGGAGAGAGGACTATCTTTTGAAAATTTGACTTGGACATTTCTGTATTTATGCTGTCCTCATATTTCATCTTAAGGCTAACAAAATATGGTAAAAGCTTTTCTAAAGATAGACTATCTTGTCTGACAAAGACCCTTCGATTTACAGTAAAAAAATGTAAGGAGTCTCCAAATTCGGCTTCAATTTTTCTTCGCAAGTGTTTTTTGGTTGACTCTGATACTTCACAGTTTCTAATTCCGTTTTTTTCCATAAATGTAACCATCCTGCTCGTAATATCTATCATTGAGCAAACTGGTTCATCCAAAAATATGTCATATCTAAGGCAATGATACAATTGTACAAGAGATTCCTTTTCAATTTTTTGGTAATCGTCACTTTCTTCTGCTTCCTCCGATTTATCCAGTGACGTACTGGCAGTTTTACGCGTGTATTGTCTGTAACATGTTTTATGATAATGAGCTTCTGCAGCGACAATTTCTCTCGACGTAATGGCTAATATTCTTTCATCACATCTCTCGATGGCAATTGCTCGTAGAGTTTCATCCGCTCTTAAGTCTACAGATTGTACTAAACCTTCCCGAGAGTTTTGACCTTTCAAATACTTAGTTTTTTCACAAAATATGCAAATTCATTGAAGAACTGTGGCTCCTGACGCACCTTGCCTTGAAGATCGTCTTGGCTTATAGTTCGCCGAAGAACTATCTTGAGAAGTCGAAGCTTTTTGTTTTTCAATTATTGTAAGGTTTGTTTTAGATGTGAAACTAGCCCTACATTTCCTATGGTAAAATACATCAGGTATTGAACTTGATGGGTCCCTTGAAAGAATAAGAATGGGTTCAAAATCTCTAATTCTTGCAGCGTCACAAAGAGTTTCCCACGATTTATAATCTTGAGGGCTACTTAGATGATCACTAAGTGTTGAACTTTGTTACAAATTATGCAAACGGTATTACTTTTTTCGCGAGATTTAGACATGGTGAATCCACTGTGTAAAGAAATATCAACTTGAACTCACCCGCGCACTCGCAAAGTGAAAAACGAAAACCAAATTTAAACACTGTTGGGTATTCGCTGATTCATTCCCTACCAACCTAATACCGAGGGGCTGACCACTCTTAGATTACGGTTAACTCTGTCAAAGGCAGGGACTTTATAAAACTATCCGAAATCCCATAGTACAGTCAAAGGTACAGCGTTTACATTGCTTACGCCGAAAGACCAGCCCCTCGTCTAACACCACACAGAGAATTATAGCTTGAGTTTTTATGACCCTTAGCCCGGGAACCAGGGAATTTAACAAAGCACGAACGAAATTTCAACATACACTGTAAGCTACTAGATTATAGCGTATAACACTAAAAATGGCTCGATAAAAAATTTAAAACTAACCCCCCTTGGACGATTGTTTTTATAACTCTGTTCCTATTTGCGTCAGATAGCTCACACTTACATGAAAACGTAGATAAGAATGCCAGCTTTCGATTGAAGGCCGTTTTAATATTTACGTTTCAGCAATTGTCCTTATAGGACATCAGTATATAGATCTAAAAAAGCATAAATTCCTATTTTGGCAAAATTTCCGCTAGATGGCGCAACAAATTAAAATTTATCATAGAAGGTTAATAATAGAACGTTTCATTGTCATTCGTTTGGTAAAGCCCGCATGGAAATCCGTCCAATATCAGCGGAGATATGTGTCATTTAAGAACCCCTCTGGCGGCCATCTTGGAATGGCCGCCATTTTGAGTAGCTGGGCGATAGAAACCCACACCAATTTTCCCATACATCTAAGGCACCCATCTTATCGAAAATAACATTTAAATCTGGTGCCCGTGTTGGTACTCGAAATCTTAACTAGCTCAAAGACTAATATCCGAGTATTTGAACTTCCTCAAAGCAAATGTTTCAAGATAAGATACAGTAGTATGAAGGTAGTTTCCCTGAATTTTTTTGTGAAAATTACCAAGTTAAGAATTTTTTTCAAATAATTGATGTTTTATAATCATGTCTTCAAAAATGAAAATTTGAATATCTTTTACTTCAAACGATTTTCTACACTTATCTTTTACTTTTTAGTAATATCTCTAAATTCAGTCTTAATATGAATTAAAATTGCTTAGAAACTAGGATTTTATAACTTATAGGGAAAAGCTCGTTTATTAGTTACCGCGTTTCAACTAACAAGACCCTAACCATATATTATAGAAGTATCAACCATGATTGCTTCAATGTCCAGTCCTACTCAAATAGCCTTTCCGTCGATTTCACGTGCAAATTACAGTGAAAGCAATAATTTTAACACAGAAAGATTCCGAAGACCTAGGCTAACAAATTATTCCGTTGACCTGCGCACAAAATTACTCCATGAACCTGCGCACAAAAAGAATCTATAGACTTGTGGACAAACATATTCCGTAGACCGGTGCTAGATTTCATAATTTTTCCCATTTTTCGGATGTCTTCCTATTAGTTGCTATAATTTCGATAATTTTCCCATATTTTCCTATTTTTGAAAATTTTAGATATTTTGTGCGCTCTCTCTTTTGGATTTGTTATATATCACTCAAAACATAGATGTTTGACAGACAGTAATGCCGTTTTTCATTTGCTACTAGCAATCACCCACCATGGATTTACAATACAAGCTAACGTTTCTGTGGTTTAGATTTTCCGATCGTGTTAGAAGTTTAAGCTTAGTATTCCATGAGTAGTATGTAAGCTAGCTAAATCTATGGAAGCCTCTAAAAATATTTGTCACGGAAGTCTGTGATGTTTTAAAGTTATAGCATAAGTTTCTAAGTTATGTTCCATAAGTATGACACATCCGATACTTCGAAATGCTAGACTTAATGAGAGCTAGCTCGAGAATTATGCAAGAACTGACTACACGCCGTTTTCAAGTCCATCTTCCTAATTAGTCTGTACTAAGCCTTTGACATTGCCTCATCAGGCGTCGCTTTACGAGAATCTATGCTGTTTTACCTAGGTCACTTCATTACAAGCTCTCAGTAACCAGTGACACAATTATGGAACATATCTTACAAAGTTATGGTTATAATTAAACCTAAATTCCTTTGCAAATCATGTTTTATAACTTTCGAAGCATTTGCAGCCTATATTTTGCTAGACCTGTGCAAAAACATATTTCATAGATATTGGTAACCTGGTTTTTTATTTTTATGGTTAATCTACTGTAATTATTTGTAATCGGTAATCCAGTTTAATTAACCAATTGGTAATCTAGATTACTTACCTACATTTTTTAATTATATTTAATTGCTTATATAGTTCAATTATTTTTAATCTGTACTTCGCAACTAAATTTGTTGGACGCGCAAAAGTTATGGCAATTAAGCTAGCTAATTAACCTACCAATTTGAGTAGCTAAACCACTATATCCACGGTAAAACGACGCTACTTCACCTTTGCTAAAAAGTCGTAAGTCCCACAGTTTAAGGGTAAACCACGTAATTCAGAGCATGTAATTAAAACTTTAAAAAACAGTACTTAAACTTAATTATTCTCAGTGGCGGCGCCAGGGGTAGGCGACACAGGCTATAGCCTACTTTCCGTTTCACTTTGGGGGCCTATAAATGCCGTTAGGGGCCCAGTAAGGCCCTGAAAGGCCTCTTAATGTAAAATATTTGGGCCCTTGCGCTAGATCACTAACCTTGAGAAGGGAAATTATTAAAATCATTTTTTTCTTATTGGGTTTGTGAAGTGGTTATCACTTTTGCCTCGCAGCAAGAGGGTCCTGGGTTCGATCCCGGACTGTGGCATTGGGTGAAAAACCGGGAAACAAACCCTTCTGCGTAGAGTTTTCAAGTTCTCTGCTCACTTGTTAAAGGAGGTTTCCTTCGCAGTATTACCCGGTTTCTCCTTTCCATCAAAACTTGTTGAGGTTACTGGTAATAGTTAGTATAGGGCGCTGTCGGTTAGCTGTGGCATAGGGGCTGGCCACCACTTCTTTATGCATTGAAATCGTGACCCATTGGAATATAGCCAACTGGGTGTTATGGACACGAAATAAAGCTAGATTATAACATTCTTCAGACAAAAAGGATTTGAAAAATTACGCGTCAAGATAAAGGCTGACTTCTAATGTCTAAAGGATCGTCCATAAACTACGTCACACTCATAGTGGGAGGGGTTTCTAAATTTGTGACAGTCCGTGACAAAGGGGGAGGAAGGGGTTCTTTGATGCGTGACGTCACATTTAACATGAAGTCAGTAAGAGGCCGATTGGCTCTCCTTCGTTATAAAAGAAAAAACACAACATTCTACCTGGGAACGACCACAGCAATAATTTAGCAAAATTTTTATTCTATCATCGCGTAAATGGTAGAAAATTTAAGCAATGATCTCCTTCTTACGCGTACGTGTAGCCAATTTAAAGCAAACAGACCAGTTCACTGCAGAACTTAGGTAGCTACACGTACGCGTAAGGATTGCTAAATAGAGAGTACCCGCAGTTTCAGCTTAAACTCTCTTATGTTAAGGCCCGTTCGCAAAGGCGCCTTTAGCTCAAGCTGATTGCTGATAGAACAGAATGCAGTTCCCGCTTCCAACTTACTCGATAAGCGTCTGCTTTACGGCGTCAGCTTCAGCTTCCGCGAATTCGTTCACATAAACGCTGGTTTGGTCGCGCTAATTCTTGAATCTAATCACTGGCGTCAAGAAAATAGAGGACGAACACAGGAAGCGCAGCCAAAACTTATAAATTCCTTACATGAAAAGTAGGATTTTGTAGAAGAAAAAGAGTGATTTTATAGGCAAATATTGCAATAAAAATGCTTATATATAGTATTATTTTGGCGTAAATTATGTAAAAAATCTCATGGGAAAAAATACTATACTTTGAAAAGAGGAACTTCATTAAAATATAATTTAAAAAAAATTTGAGCAAGCAAACAAAGCTGCGCAATTTCGTTGTCTAGCTAATTATTGATAAATTTGAGGCTAAACCATAGTAAAACGTCGACAAAGTCAAAAATATCGGATATTTTAGGACCTATCATGAAATTATAAGATAATATAGGACATGTTCAAAAATATAAGATTAAAATAGGAATTGCGAGAAGATGAAAATCGAGCTTAAGTGTCTTTTATTGTTAAAAAGGAAAAAAGCTAAACCAAAATTATCAATATATTTCGTTCTATGTTCAGCTTTTAAATCCTTTTTGGTTTCTTTTTTATTTTAGAGACATATTACCCGCACAGGCACGAAAAGTTCGCTTCTGTGCGTTTTAGCAGGCGACAAAAATAACGCTGATCAGCTATATATCTAGCAGTGATAGATAGAGGCTGACTCCGACAATCAGCCTCTGCTACCAGCCTACGCCTATATGAAACCCGCCTAAGCTCTTTTCAGAACAGTCATGGAAGACGCTGAGAACGAAATCCGCCTGCTCGCTGAGCAATCAGCTTGAGCTAAAAGCGCCTTTGCGAACGGGCCTTAAGCCATCTTGTAAAGCTTATATATTCAGACTACCCAGAAAAGGTTGATAATATCACTAATGAAACATGTAATGAAGTGCCATCTAGCGCTGAAGTATTGAAAAGAATTTGGAAAAAGGATTCAGAAAAACGACATCACGAAGATGTAAAGAATTTTTTTCAGGACCAAATTAAAAACAAGTCGCTGGAATATAATTTCACTAGGAAATAAACTAATTACCTACGACTACGAGGAATTAACTAGTATATATATGTTTAAAATTATAATTTAATCGTTTCAAAACTAATATGGTTTTGAACCGGTTTTTGTGATTTAGTTATTAAAATTTGTGATTATCGATTGGTCAATATTGAAAATCAACCAATGGTGGAACTAATTTTTTTTAAACTCAATGAAACTGAAATATCAATGAATCATCTACTGAAAGAGGTATTAACCTATTTTTTTTTTAATTCAAAATAAGGTAAATAAGGATTAGATGGCCGCTTGCTGCTTCAAACAAGATTTTTAATCACGAAGAGAATATTTTTTAATTGGTCAAATTTAGATATTCGGTAATCGAGTTGATATTTATAAAGCCCTTTTTGCTCATGTCTATTTTAAACTTTAATCACAGATTTCGCTTACCATTTTACAAGCATAATAAACACTACTGAAGGGCGCAAATCTATCTGTGATCGGTAATGGTGACCAATATAGCAATTTGCCCAATTAATCAGTTTGAACTTCATTTGCACATTTCTATTCGTTAATTTGAAATGTTGCGAGAAATTTGAATGGAATATAAGTAGATATCTCTTTCAGTAGATAATTTTTGATGTTGATATTTAAGATTCATTGAGTTAAAAAAATTGGTATTGGTATTTCAAGTAAGCTTAGATATCAACATCGGTGAATTTACGATATGGGCTTATGATGTTAGTCTGTTTATAAGATTAAGTCGTTACTTTAAGTGTCACTAGACAGTATCTACCTCCAAAATCGAGAGTTAGTAACTTTATAACCATCTCCTAGTCAGAGGATATCCGAGGGTCAATTTCTTATATCATTGACTGACGAAGGCTCACTATAGCTTAGTCAACTTTTGGCAAGGCCTAATACCGTTTTTGCATGACTGTCGCCGTCAAATTCCTTTTAAAGCATAGATCATTAGATCATATAGTATCCACCCTTGATTTTCATTACCTCGACGTGCACCACGATTAGAAGCATTAAAATGCAAAAACAACACACTGACCGCATACATTTTTGGTAAATAACAGAGTCACTCACTACAGCTGTTTTCGGGGGAATCGGGGCTGAACGAGCGACCGAGAGGGCGTAAAAGAAAAAGCCTCCGGCGGCCGGTCTCTTAAAGGGGGTAGTTTCGAGGGAACGAAATTCAAATGCAAGGCGCGTCCCTTCAACAAAAAACATTGAATTCGTTAATACGGACGTTTTAGGCAATTATAATATTGAAATTTTATACAATTAAGTAATATTTAAGAAAACAAAGCACTACTTTCAAAGTCTAAACTTTTAAAGTACGACGATACGAGAAGGCGAAGTAACGGGCAACGAGAAATAAACATTTTTATAAACGGCAAAAATTAACGTTAAGCCAAGGCTTAGCGCAATTTCACCGCCTTAAAAAAAGTGCCAAGTTTACAAATAGATTGTGGGACAATAAAAAGGTGGAAAATTATGAAATTAGGCTTATATTAAAGCTTGAAACCTACTTTATATTATATTTAAAATCCATCCATGAGCAAATCCTCAAAACATATGAAAATGACAACGAAAAAGGACCCACTCTAAAATGTTTTCCCCTTAAAAAAAAATGGCGGCCACAAACGGGGTGAAAAAGGGGAAAAGAGCTATTAAAGCAGTCTTATCTCACTATCGATAGGCCATTTCAACCAAAAGGCATTAAGAATAAACAATCGGATTATTATGAGGCAACTATACGTAAAAAAAGGCCAATATTGGTCGCGCTGATATCTACTAATAAAACAGTGTATCCATGCTAAAATATCGCAGATTGGGGTAGTTTTTAAAATTTTAAATTAAACATACTTAAAATTAATTTTTCTCAAAAACCTTAAAAATGGTCCTAGAAAAAGGTTTAAATTTTGATATAAAACCGTTCCCAAACGTAACAAACGAATATTTCATTTCAAAAGGGTGGCGACAAAATGGCTAAATTTGAAAAAAACTCCATGTTATTTCTATGGGAAAATTTAACTTTTTCACCAAAAGGGCTGATTAATTTTATGGAAATGAAAACCACCCTTAGCAACTTTATTTTTTATACAATAAACTAATGGGTGGATCTTCTTGAAATTTTAACCACATTTTGAGGGCCCGAATTGTAGTTCTGTGGAATTTTTTCAAAGCAGTTAATACGATACAAAAAAAGTTATAACCAATCAAAAAACCATCCTTATACATTGAAGTCGGTATGAGGTCTTATCTAAGAGAGCTATCGCTCTCCTAGAATATTTTCTAGATATTTGAAAACTATACGTAGTCTCACGAATTTTATATAATGGTAAATATCGTAGTTTAAAACAAAGTGGTCTAGACCTAGACCTAGACCTGAAATATTAGAATTAAGAGAAATGTACTTGAAAAAAATATTTTTACAGTTAAGTTTTAAATTTTTCTTGGTAACTTAATTTATAAAGATAAAATGGCTTTAAGTAGAAGTAGAATTTTTCTTTGCTAAAGTATCCTTAAATTTTCGAATTATTCACGAATGTCTAATATAATTCATAAGATAGTGTATTATGTCATTGGAAGTGAGTAGAATGATACTAGATTACGTACGAATGGCTCAACTTGCATATAGACATTCTTAATCTTAAAAATAATTTCAAATATAGGTACAGTCATTCATTGAATAGTTAAGGTATTAGTATAAACAAATTTTAGATTTTTCATTGTTTTAGTTATTTGTCTGTTTAAAGTTTTACTTCTTTAAGAGATACTCTAAAAATTAAAAATCGTTGGTATCTCGAAACTTGAAGATTATTTCGTCGATAGATATGCAATTTTTATATTAATAAAATATAATCTGTACACAAGAATAATCATAACTTTAAAATGAAAATAAGACATAAAAAGTTCAAAATTTTAAATTTAAAAGATAAGGTTAATTTTAGTTTACCGATTCGTTTCATCTCTTCCATTAAATATTTCTATGGACGGAGAAAGATATGCAAATCAAAAGTACTACAATATTTGTCTCTTTCAAAGAAGGTATTTTTACAAAAAAATAATGAATTTTGGAAGTTCATGTATGGGAAATAGTTTTGGAACGTATGCTAACTTCAAAATTTTCTATAACGACATTATCAACTATAAGGTATGAAATTCGTAAAAGATGAAGACGACGCGAAGACTTCAATAGTCGTCTCTCTCGAAAATTTAGAACTTTCACATGTGTTTCAAAAACATTCTTGGTAGAAAAGAATGGAAATTGAATTGAACGTAATGGTTATATTTTAATGTTCTATAATCACTTCAAGTAAAATCATATCTTTAAGCAGTTAAAAGCTAATCTTGGAAATTTATAATACATTTTAAAATACCTCTTTGACATACTATCATTGCAACTGTTCAATGCGTAAAACATTTTGCTAAAATAATTTTTCCCTATTATATCATAATTGGGAAAGGAGATATTTAATTTCATATATTTCTACAGACACGACAGTTTTTCGAACAATATTTCCTGCGAATATGATTAGTTGATATACCAAAGGATTTGACGCGTAGTTCGTGGTATCGCGAGGCCGTTTTAAGTCAATTCAAACCTACAGACCATATTCTTATAGTAAAAATTACTTTAAATTACCATTTAGGAATGAACTAGAGGTATTTATTAAGGGCTAATGAAATAGACGATCTAATTTTTGATAACTTTATGAGATATATGGCTTATGACGATGAATAAGATCACCCTTAATAGACGTAATTAATATAGTATTTCAAGTCAGGTGACTGTCGGAGATTGCTAGTGAATTAGATGTACGGAGAATATTAGGGCACTAGTAAATGTTTTAAATAAATGCTGCAGGAAAAATTATCAAAGGCTAAACTTAAAAAATAAAAAAGGCGAAAATAATGACTTAAATTTGTTATGAATTCGGAGTTTGAGAGACCAAGGATTGCGTTAATAGTTAATTTTAATGTTTAATATAACAGTAACAAATTCGAAGAAACTAGACCTAGTTTATTTCTTATGAATGAAAAAAGTCATTATAGTTTTGTAACTAGCATGTTTTGATCACAAAACCTTTTGTTTAAAAATATAAAAATAACCTTGGGTTTCTCTTTAATATAATTCATAACTAAATCTTCATTAATAAAAGTCTCTCTTCGAAAAATTAACTTGAACTAAAATCAATTTTGTACTTTGAAAAAGCTGTAAAAATTGCGAAAGTGCACAAAGACGTTTATTTTTCGTAACACTAGAACTTTTTAGAAGTAAAATTGTTATTCAATTATGCCATATACCTAAAAGGTATGTTATCGATTGGGCGTGTTATCAAAACAGCATTGTCCAAAACGGCTTTTTCATAAACGCGTTTGCCGTTATAGCCATTTCTGGTTTTAGCGCATTTTGATTACAGCGTTTATATCTTGAGCGTACGAAAGTACGCCTTTTCCAAAATATTGTTGTTTATCTTCATTAACTTCGCAAAATAATATGCCTTTTCCAAAAAATTATATTTTATATTTACTTCCGATATAACATTACTCCTTTTTGCATAATATTGTTCTTTGTCCTATATAGTTAATATAATAGATATTTCCCTCCCTATCAATCACAGTTTGGGCGGAAACAGCAACCGCTGTTTTGGGAAATAGTGCTGTATTGAGAAACGCGGAAACGGCAACCGTGGTTTTGCTTCCACGCGGTTTTGCAAACCGCTATTTTAGGAACCGCTTTATTCCAAAACGCTCTTTTGAAAACCGCTCAACTACCCGTGAACCTATTTAAAATAGGCCTTAAAAACCGCAACATTTATTTTAAATTTATATCCAAGTTAATCGAAGTCAATTAAGTACCACACTATAAAAATACTTTTCTTCAAATCAGTTAAAAGATGTTCCCTATTTTCTATTGTATAGTTTTTGGAGGTGAGCTATAACAAAATTCCAGGCCTTCTAGATAAAATCTATAATTCAAACATTGTCATTCCATTTGCCCCACTAAATATACTTACAGTGTAACATTTAGCTATGTTGAATTGTCAATAAGAAATAAATATCCTTAATTATTTCCTTTTCCTATTGGTATATATTTAAATAGTTTTGATAAATTGAAAAATATTTCATAATGCACAACAATTTTATTTATCCCAAACAAATAAATGGATCATTTTGCGATCGTAATATATTTAGAAAAATACTGTTAAAGTTCTTCAAAGAAAAGATATTAAGAAAATTAGTGAATAATGAAAAAACTATATAAGAAAATTAGTGAATAAGGAAAAAATTATATTTACCACAATTACTTAAGAAGAAGTAATTTAAGAATAAAAATGTTTACAAGCTTTTCATTAACTCTATGTAAAACTTTTGTACAGTTTTGGTAAATAAGAACGAGGTACTGTACCTAAAATATTAAATAATTTTAGTTAATAATAATCATTAATGCTCTAAATTATAAGTAAAATTATATCTTATTGATTTAAGAAACACTAAAATGTTTTTGGTAATTCCAAATTAATATTTATCAAAGAGTGTTTCATCAAGTCAAATTTCTATGCTAAATTATAACTCTGTAGAAGAAAATTTTAAAACCAATTAAGCATTATACTCAGAAAACAGTCTAAAAATTATAGGCTTTTCAAACGGTTCTAAAGAAAAAATACATAAATATTTTAAGATATAAATATTTTAAGATAAAAACCTGTATGTTTAGATACTATCATATTTATACAAAATAATTAGTTTCCTGAAAAAAGAAAACTATAGTGATAAACTATTTCAGATTTCTTTAAATTCATGTGCAGTTATAAATGGAGAAATGAACAATACTACCAATAAAAGTTGATAAAAAAAACATCCCCGAAAGTTTTGTTTATTATGTAGAGCATTTATAAATGAGAATTGATATAGTGAAACATATTTTACGTTAATAATGATGTTACGTATGTGGAATTAGAATGTTTTACGTGAATTAAGAGGAAAATAGCCCTTAATTTATCTTACGAATACAAATGGCATTAGAAGTAAATAACGATCTATTTCTCATACTTTTATTCACGATCAAACCTCTCCACTTATTTCGGAAGAAAAAAAATGTAATGAATAATATAATGTGCCATTCAGTTACTCCTTCGAAATATTTATTAAACGATAGTAGTAGTGACGAAATTTTATAACAATTTTTTTAAAACGTAATTGGGATCATACTCTCAATAAGGTGTTTGTTCTATCCTAAATTCTTGACTTTGCGGTTGGACAAGATTCAATTAGAAGCAAACTAGCTGTATAGTTATTCAAAATAAAGAAACACTAAAATGAATACTAAGTGAATATTTGTATATTCTAAGAGGTTTTTGTGCTTCTAAATCTATTTACTTGATATATGAAGGAAGTGCTCAGGGCTATTAATAGCATATTTATACCCTTAAATTGCTAAATGCAATTAGGTCTATAAGAACTAAACTTTGGAAGACCCGTTGAAGAAAGCCTTAATTTAAAAACAATTGAAATACATTGGGCCCGAGATTTTAAGTGTTTATCATACGTAAAGTAATAAAAAAGATCTTGAAATCGGTCAAATTTCCTTTCCGCCGCCGATGGGATCGCAATATCGCGGACGCGTCCGTTTCGTTGCGCGGTATAAATGGCGGACGCGTCCGTGCCGCGACGCGGTATAAATCGCAGACGCGTCCGTGCCGCGACGCGGTATAAAGCCCCGTTTTCAATCAAGCTTTTTTGATCAAAAACGCAGCTTTTGCTTGAAAAATCACAGCGAGACGCAAAAGCAAAATATTTAGCCGTTTTCAATCGCGCTTGGGCTGAAGCTTTAAGCTTGATAGGCGCCGCTTTCGCGTGAATGTTTGTTCAAGCAGATATCTATCCTCCGTAGATATTTGCGTTAACTTTTTGCTTTCAAGCGCGATGGAGAGTGACGTCACAGTTTAGTGTCCAATAGAAATGCTCCATTTTTCATGCCTCTGAGTGTGTTTTGACCGTTCGACTCGGAGATTTTTAGTGTTATATTTTACATTGAATAACTTGTAACAATTATGCTATTATTGAAAATTTCAGAAAAAAATAAATAATAAAAGAAATGCTACGGATAGAAAGATAGGCAGCTAAAAAAGTGGCGCTGTTAAAAATTAGTGAGACATAAAGACCGAGGCTTAGATTACGCCGTCTTTTCGTGGTGACCGCCATATTTGTTTATAGTTTTAGGGGCGAATATCACGTGATATCGATAACCGCACGCTTTAAAAGCTTTGTGCGACCAGTTTGAAAACGGATAGTAGTTTAGCAGTTTGCTTTTTTCTCACGCGGTAGCGCGCTGATTGAAATAACGCTTTTTTGCCACCTCAATCGTAAGCAAAAAGCGTAAACTTTTTGCTTGATTGAAAACGAGCCTTAAATCGCGATCCCATCGGCGGCGGAAAAGAAATTTGACCGATTTCAAGATCTTTTTTTACTAACAAAAATACTCTACTTCACTACTGGTCTAGAAAAGGAACTTCGAATAAAAGAGGGCTTCTGTATTCAGGACCGCAAACTCACCGTCGAATCGACAGTTGATATTTTGATGCTAAACGATATACATCTCACCAAAATGATTTCCGAAATTTCTAACAAAAGACCTATCGATAATTCAGAATCTACCGTTATTAAAAGAAAGAAGATGGAAGGACGTCTTAAGAAACTTAATTCGAAATTTCATCTTAGTAAAACGCTTTATCTTACATTCGGTCTCGTCGATGATATGGAAATTGAACTTTTTCTTAGAAGAAAAACTAATCTTATAGGATTTCCTTTACCTCTCGAAACCTGGAAACTTTTTATGGAAAAATGGACTGATATATATCAGTAAGTAACTTCGAATCCTGATAAAATCACTAAAGAATTTTCCATTTTAGAGGATAAGACAGATCAGAGTTATATTAGACTTCACGCGTCTTTCGACGGTTTAATTTTTACTTTTCAAGACGTCGAAGATTTTAATTTTAAAATATTCCCGAAAGAATTCCTAACTTTAAACAGACAAATACTTAAAATAACGAAACATTTAGAACTTTTAAAGTCTAATACTTCATCTATTCAATGTATGGTTGAAACTGTATACGATATTCTTTTCAAACTTAAGAAATATTTATTCAAAGACGAACCGTACATACGTATTCTCGAATCATTCTACGAAAACTTCGATGAATTATTAAATTATATTATGAATTATATTAGTCCTACGGAAATCATTCATAAATTTAAAGAAAACCTAGAAAATAAAAATTGTACGTGTACTTTAAAACCATTTAATCTTATAGCTTAATAATTTCCCAACAAAAATATTTTAAAACTAAATTGGAAAAAGATTCGTAAATCTTATGAAAATATTTTTTTTAATTAATATTAGGGTCATGTTCATCTTGTTTTCCTACTACAACATATACTTTTATTTAATATCCAAAAAGAAAAAATCTAAGCTTTAAGAGGACCCCTCTCGAAGGAAATCGTATTTTTCCCCAAATAGTGTTTTTCAAAAAGGCTTTTTAAATGTCTTTTTTATGTTATGTGATGTTTATATTATGCTTATTGTATATACTTGTAACATTTAAATATTATTTCCGTTGTATTGGTGTTTTTTCATATTATTATCAGTTTTCTTAAATCTTGTAAGTTTTGATATGTGGTAATAAAGCTTTTAAACTTTATTCATGTCTGAAAATTTTTTAAAACTAATATTAGGGTCTTGGAAATCTTGTTGTTCAATTACAACATACCCTTTTGAATAACATCCTTAAAGAACAAATCTAAGCTTAAAGAGCATTCTCCCGACTCGAAGGAAATCGTTGCTACGGAAATCATTCATAAATTTAAAGAAACCTTAAAAAAGAAAAATTACACGTGTACTTTTAAACCATTTAATCTTTATAGCTAAATAATTTCTCACCAAAAACATTTTAAAACTAAATTGGAAAAAGCTATGTAAATGATATGAAAATATTTTTTTTTTAAATTAATATTAGGGTCTTGATCATCTTGCTTTACAACTACAATATACCCTTTTTAATAAGATCCGTAAAAAAGAAATCTAAGCTTAAAGAATATCCTCTCGTCTCGAAGGAAATCGTATTTTTCCCTCAAAATTGCGTTGAACATACTGTCATCTATCGACAAAACATTATTTTTCCCCAAAGAACACAAAGGTATCAAGATATATTTGTAAATGAGGGAATGAAATGGGGGGTCCGAATCGCGAAATGGAGAGTCTTCAAAGTATGGCGTATAAATGAAATGGGGAAGGGAGGGGGCTGATATCGCGAAATGGAGAGACGACCAAGTATGGCATATAAGCCGTGATGTTTTGGTATGGCTTATAAACCGACATGGGAAGTCGACCAAGTACGGCGTATAAGCCGACATGGGGAGGGGGGTTGGTGTGGCGTATAAACCATCATGGGGGGCGGAAAGGGGGGTCACAGGGACAAGTGTGGCGTATACTGCCCTCCTATTCTCTGCGGGCAGTATTACTTAGACAATGTTAACCACTCTTTACCTAAGAAGCAGAGTGCCCGAAGCAGTTCCAAAGAATTAAAATAGAGCAGCATTCAAGTCTGTTGACTATAAATAGAACCATGAGTCATTACCACAATAAGTTCGCCGCGGTTATAGGCCTTATCGGTCAAGCTACCATTCTTTGATGCATGTTCTCGTTTTAGAGAAATGTTAAAAAACATGCAATATAACTAAGAATATTTTTTATTAGTAACGGGACGAAAGTGTTTACAAACCAATTGAGTTTTCAATGGAACTGTTAGGCTACGTTCCGTAAATGGAAATCGGAAAAAGCCGTTACCGCTACCGATTTGTTTTTTCCAAACGCTACGTCAGAATGACGTCAGACATCACTGAACGTTTTTACTGGTGCGGAGGAGAATCCCCCCTCGCACGAGTATTGGTCCCACTTTTCAAGGTCTCTCTAGTACAGCTATGGCAATGCATGGCGACAGGAATTCCATATGTTCCGGGCTTTTCATCCCCATCATTCCGATTTCGATTTTTTAAAGTAAACACTTATTTGGTGACCCCACCAAAACGAACTCTAGTTGAAGCCAGAAAAAAGGATAAATAGACTCCGCCTCCTCCGAAGCACGCAATGGTGCCTTGGTTTAGCGTTGGTGCGGTGGTTTAAGGATGGTGACGTGCGGTGGCTTAGGCATTATGCTAGAGGATAGCTGAAGTCTTTAGAGGGAAAGTTGTCTGCTGCGAGTTATACTGTTAATATTTCTTAATCTCGCTCATAACTGGAGGTTTGGCGTCTAGTAAAGAAATCTTTACCTAATGCTCGCTTTTTAAGCCTCAATTGTTTCACCTTTTAATTATCTTACATATCCCGCACGAGTGTCCTTTCTGCTGGGGTAGCTTTTTTTCTCTGGTGCGTTTGAAGATAGTTTACATGATGGCGTGTGCTAGAAATCTTGGATTGAGTCGAAAACGAAAACTGTCATTTTTGTTATTAAAAGAACTATCTAACGATGATGAAACGGTATCGTTCCTTTCAACCGAATTCCCAATGGACCGAAATCCCATTCGACCGAATATCCCGCAATGATTTTAGATTTCCAGCCCAATGGCTATATTCCCGATGGACCGAAATCCCAATCGTCCGAATATGCCCCTAAAAAATACATGAATATAACTTGAAACACTGTAGCCGTCAGCGATTCGGTGGTGTAGTGGATACGATGTTGGACTGCGAAGCGATAGGTTGTTGGTTCGAATCTCCGAAAGGTATGTTAGTAATATTAAAAGTAAATGTTTCGTGATACTAATTAAAACGATCACTTTCATTCCATTCAAGGCAAGAGATATATAGAATTAATAAACAAATTGTGCTTAAAATGAAGTACAGTCTTAATGGTAGTTCCATCAATGTCTTTAAATTTTAAATTAAAATTTTAATATTTTGGTTTCGGGTGGGTTGGGTTAGGTTAGGTTAAGTTAGGTTAGCATAGGTTAGGTTAGGTTAGTATAGGTTAGGTTAGGTTAGGTTAGGTTAGGTTAGCTTAGGTTAGGTTAGCTTAGGTTAGTTTAGGTTTGGTTTGGTTTGATTCCAATAATTCGTTGACACCTTTTCCAAAATATGCTCCTTTTAATTAGCTACCACCTTTTCCAAAATGTTATCCCTTTAAATAGCTACCACCTTTTCCAAAACATTCTCCTATTAATTAGCTGCCACCTTTTCCAAAAGATTTTAATATTAATTAGCTGCCACCTTTTTCAAAATATTCTCCTATTAATTAGCTGCAACCTTTTCCAAAACATTCTCTTACTAATTAGCTACCACATTTTCCAAAATATTCTCCTTTTAACTAGCTACCACCTTTTCCAAAATATTCTCCTTTTAATTAGCTACCACCTTTTCCAAAACATTCTCCTATTAATTAGCTGCCACCTTTTCCAAAAGATTTTCCTATTAATTAGCTGCCACCTTTTCCAAAATATTCTCCTATTAATAAGCTGCCACCTTTTCCAAAATATTCTCCAATTAATTATCTGACATCTTTTCCAAAATATTTCTATTATTGCTCGTGGTAAGAGGCGGGCTTTTAATACTCATATAAATAATCTTTTTACCTCCAAACAAGGTTGGGTTGGGTTAGGTTAGGTTACGTTAGGTTAGGTTAGGTTAGGCTAGGGTAGGTTAGGTTCGCCGTAATTAAATCGTAGTTTAAATAAGTGCAGTAATACATTTTCAACTCACATTTATTTTAACAATAATAAGTTTGAAATTAAAAATATATTTAATGCAAAACCACACAGTATGTCTTCTTCCAGTTCAATAGAATTTCGGTCCAATGGGACTATAATAAAACCGCACCTTTGGCTACGTTCGGTCGAATGGGACCCCAAAATAAACCCCCTTCTGTCGAATGGGAATTCGGTTCAATGGGACCAAAGCGATGAAACGGAATTAACTTGAATTCCAGTTGATTCGAAAAGATCTAGAAAAATGTGTTATTGTTTCGCTAGTAGCTTTGGACTGGATTACTCGCTATGTTGAACTTCAATTAATGACGTCATAAATCCGATTCGAATAGAAAAAACCTGCTCTTCGAGCCGCTGCGATCGGTTTCCCATCGATGCGTAGCAAGACGTAGAAACTGGAATTGCAAAAACCCGTACAGTAAAAAAATCGGTCTCCGATGCGCACAGCGCTGCGTACGCCAGCAGATACTGAACGTAGCCTTAATTATTCATTATTTAAAATTCCATCAATATATAACGATAGTTGCATAATCAGAACACTAAGTAGATAGATAGTCCTAGTCTCGACTCGGAGAGGTTTATTTTGGTTTCCCAACTTGGTCGGTTCAATTTCAATCATTAGGATTAAGAAGTAGGCGGCGATCGGCGAGGGTCAAGACAAACGTCTAGCCTCCCAATGTCAGGGCTTCCGCAGAAGATTCCCGCAATTCCGGGTTTTCTTATCATTATTGCGAATAAATCGCCTTATATGCCCTAAATTTCCGAAAATTGATAAAGAGGCATACGCTTGAATTCTAACGTCAAAAATAGCTATTCTAAGGGAGCGGTAGCTCCCTTAGATAAGGCCTGATGACGGCTTTAATGTATAAGGAAGGTTTTTGGATTGGTTTTAACTTTTTTCGTTTTAAGTTTATTGTTTCGAAATTTTTCTACTGAACTAAAATCCGGGCCCTTAGTATGTGGTAAAAATTTCAAGATGATCCACCTAATAGTTTATTTTATAAAGCATAAAGTTGCTAAGGGTGGTTTTCATTTCCATAAAATTAATCACAGATTTTGGCGAAAAACTAGAGAATCTCCATAGAAATAACATGGGAAATTTTCCAAACTTACCCATTTTGTAACTACCCTTACAAAAATAACTATACGTTTGATAGATTTGAAAACGGTCTTAAATGAAAGCCCCATTTTTAAAGTGGGCGCCAATTTTTGTTTCATTACGAAAAACCAAGTTTAAGTAGTTTTTTTAATAGTTTTAAGTACCTGCTCCGAATTACGTGGTTTACCTTTAAACAGTGGAACTTAAGACTTTTTTGCTTGGGTTAAGTAATAAAGAAAGTCATTCTAGGACTTACGTCGTTTTACTGCGTATAATCAAATTGGTAGGGCAATTAGCTAACTTAATTGTCATTATAACTATTGCGCGTCCAACTAATTTAGTTGCGAAGTACGGACTAAACTTAATTAAACAAAATAAGCAATTAAAGATAATTAAACAAAATAAGCAATTAAAGATAATTAAACAAAATAAGCAATTAAAGATAATTACCAATTATAGGTAATTAAATTTTTACACGAGTCTAAACTATAACATCTGTTTGTGTACAAGTCTACGGAATCTGTTTAAGCGCAGACCTACAGAATATTTTTGTGCAAAGGAGTATAAAATCTCTTTGTGCAGAGGCCTATGCAATCATTTCGTGCACAGGCCTATGGAATATTGTTTTACACAGGCCTCTGGAATATTGTTTTACACAGGCCTATGGAATATTGTTTTACACAGGTCTACGGAATGTTTTTGTGCAAATCTGCATGGAATCCTTTTGAGTATAGGAGTATGGAATCTTCTGTGCACAGGTCTATGGAATTTTTTGTTCATGGGTCTATGGTATATTTATGTGCACAAGTTTGAAGAATCTTTATTTGCACAAGTTTGAAGAATCTTTATGTGCACACTAGTCTGAAGAATCTTTATGTGCACACAAGTCTGAAGAATCTTTATGTGCACACAAGTCTGAAGAATCTTTATGTGCACACAAGTCTGAAGAATCATTATGTGCACACAGTCTGAAGAATCTTTAGTTGCACACAAGTCTGAAGAATCTTTATGTGCACACAAGTCTGAAGAATCTTTATGTGCACACAAGTCTGAAGAATCTTTATGTGCACACAAGTCTGAAGAATCATTATGTGCACACAAAAGTCTGAAGAATCTTTATTTGTCCAAGTGAAAAATCTTTATTTGCACAGGTCTACAACTTCTGTTTGTGCACAGGTCTATGACTTCTGTTTGTTCACAGGTCTACGACCTCTGTTTGTGCACAGGTCTACGACCTCTGTTTGTGCACAGGTCTATGGAATCTGATTTGCTCATTTCTATGACATCTGATTTGCTCATTTCTATGACATCTCTTTTTGCGCAAGTCAACAACATTTGTTTATGCTCAAGTCTAAAACATATGTTTGTACACAAGCCTAAAACATCTGTTTGTGCACAAGTCTAAAACATCTGTTTGTACACAAGACTAAAACATCTGTTTGTACACAAGACTAAAACATCTGTTTGTGCACAAGACTAAAACATCTGTTTGTGCACAAGTCTAAAGCATCTGTTTGTGCACAAGTCTAAATCATCTGTTTGAAAACAAGTCTATAACACCTGTTTGTGATCAATTCTATAACACCTGCTTGTGATCAATTCTATAACACCTGCTTGTGACGGGAAAATGGATTTGGAATATTTTTGTGCACAGGTGTACGGAATATTTTTGTGAAAATGGATACCGAATATTTTTGTGCACAGGTGTACGTGATAGTTTTGTGCACAGGTGAACGTGATATTTTTGTGCAAATGGGTAAGGAACATTTTTGAGCATAGGGATATGGAATGTTTTTGTGCAGAGGTCCATGGATTTTTTTGTGTACAGGTATATGGAATGTTTTTGTGCAGAAGTCCGTGGAATATTTTTGTATACAGGTATATGACTCATGTTTGTGCACA
Source organism: Phalangium opilio (assembly GCA_019434445.1). NCBI lineage: Eukaryota > Metazoa > Arthropoda > Arachnida > Opiliones > Phalangiidae > Phalangium > Phalangium opilio. Next base: position 108,873 of record JAEQBA010004539.1, on the reverse strand, counting down.
AATCTATAGAATGTTTTGTACACCGGTCTAGGACATATGATTGTGCACAAGTCTATGGCATCAGTTTGTGCAAAAGTCTAAGGTATGTGTTTTTGCACAAATATTTGACATCTATTTTTGCACAAGTCCATGGTATCTGTGTGTACAGGTCTACAAAATATGTTTGTGCACAAGTCTGAAGAATCTTTATGTGCACAAGTCTACGGAATATCTTGTGCAAATGTCGATGACATCTCTTTTTGAGGAAGTCTATGAAATCAGTTTTTTACACAAGCATATGACATCTGTTTGTGCACAAGTCTATAACATTGTGCAAAACCGTGTGACTTCTGTTTGTGTACAAGTCTGTGGAATCTATTTGTGCACGAGTCTACGTAATATATTTGTGCGCAAATCTATGGAATCTGTTTATGCGCTAGTCTACGGCATCTGTTTGTGCACGGGTCTACGGAAAATGTTTGTGCAAATGGGTGTGGAATATTTTTGAGCATATAGGGGTATGGAATGTTTCTGAACAGGTCCAAGGCATGTTTTTGTGCACAGGTCCATGGAATATTTTTGTACACAGGTCTATGTCACATGTTTATACAAAAGCCAATAGAATATTTTGTGCATAGGTCAATGGAATCTTTTTGTGCACAGCACAGTTTTATGAAATGTTTTGTGCGCAGGTCTAGGAAATATTTCTGTGCAAATGGTTATGGAATAGTTTTGTGCTATGGGTATGAAATCTTTATGTACACAGGTCTATGGAATCTTTAGCGCGCAGGTCTATGGAATCTTTATGTGCACAAGCATATATAATGTTTTGTGCACAGTTCCATGAAATATTTTGTGCACATCTTCATGAAATCTTTTGTGCACAGGTCTATGGAAACTTGATGTGCACAAGTCTATAGAATGTTTTTTGTGCACATGTCTATGACTTCTGTTTGTGCACAAAACTATGGAATCTGGTTTGAACATGTCTATGGCATCTGTTGTGCACAAGCCTGTGACTTCCACAAGTCTACGCAATTTGTTTGTGCACATGGCTACGGAATCTGTGCACAGATCTCCGGAATCTGTTTGTACACAGGCCTACGGCATCTGTTTGTGCACAGGTTTACGGAATCTGTTTCCTTACAGGTCTACGGCATCTGTTTGTGCACAGGCCTACTGCATAATTTTTTGAGCACAGGTCTAGGGAATCTTTTGTGCACAGTTTTATGGAATCTCTTTGGGCCCAGGTCTATGGAATATTTTTGTGCACAGGTCTATGGAATCGTTTTGTGCAAATGGGTATGGAATCGTTTCGTGCAAATGGGTATGTAATTGTTTTGTGCAAATGGGTATGGAATCTTTATGGAAACAGGTCTATGACTTCTGTTTGTAAACAAGTCTAAGACTTCTGTTTGTGCACTAGTCCGTGGAATCTGATGTGCACATATCCTTGACATCTCTTATTGCGCAAGTCTATGATGTATTTTTTGTGCAAGTCTATGACATCTGTTTGTGCACAACCCTGTGACTTCCGTTTGTGTCCAAGTATCCGGAATCTGTTTGTGCACATGTCTACGGTATCTGTTTGTGCACATGTCTACGGTATCTGTTTGTGCACAGGTCTACGGAATATTTTTGTGCACAGGTCTACGGAATATTTTTGTGCACAAGCCTACTGAATCGGTTTGTGCAGAGGTCTAAGGAATCTGTCTTTGCAAAGGCCACTGCATTTGTTTGTGCACAGGTCTAAAGAACATTTTTCTGCAAATGGATACGGGATATTTTTGTGCAAATGGATATGCAGTATTTTTGTGCACTGGTGTACGAGATATTCTTGAGCATATTTTTGAGCATAGGGGTATGGAATGTTTTTGTGCAGAGGTCCATGGAATCTTTTTGTGTACAGGTATATAACATCTCTTTTTGCACAAGTCTATGACATCATTTTGTGCGCAAGTCTATGACATCAGTTTGTGTTCAATTCTAAGGTATCTGTTTGTGCACAATTCTAAGGGATCTGTTTGTGCACAATTCTAACGGATCTGTTTGTGCACAAGTCTACGGGATCTGTTTGTACACAATTATATGACATGTGTTTTCATAAGTCTATGTTATCTACGAAATATGTTTGTGCACTCAGGGTTACCACAAATAACCTTGTAATAGTTATAGGAAAATAGGAAATTTACAATTTATTTACAGGAAATTATGGGAGACTAGCTGTTACCCGCGGCATCGCTTGAGTGTAGTAAGAACTTCCATCAAGTATGGGTACATTTTACTGAGTCGACTAATATTTTTGTAGCATCCTAGGAGCGAAGGCACTCGGCGTCGCCCATCAGCTCGTCGGGACATTTTTTATTACTTTACACGCAGACATTCTATAAAGAAAGGTTTTTAATTATCTGGCCGCCATTTAAAATGATGGCAAAAAATCGATCCCGAAAGACCATATATATATAGGTTAAAGGAATCCAGTGTACTAAATATTTGTGAAATCGGTTGAAACTCACGGACTTTCTTACAAAGAGAAGATTTGTTACATTTCTGTGCGCCAATTATGAAGATGGCGGCGGATTGGAAAAATCTTTCTTAGTACGTGCCTACTACTTACGAGTAACGTTCCTCCAAATTTTCAGCCTTCTGGGGCCAGCGGTTTGGGCTGGGCGATGATTATCAGTCAGTCTGTCAGTCGGTCAGGACTTTGATTTATATAGATATAGATGTATAATTAAAAAAACAGGAAAAGACAAGAGAACTACTCTTGGAAAAAATTGCAAAATATAGGTTGCAAATGCTTTGAAAGTAATAAGACAAGATTTACAAAGGAGCTTTGGTTTAATTATAACCATAAGTTCGTAAGATATGTTACATAAATTTGTCACTGGAAACTGAGAGCTTGTCTCGAAGTGACGTAAATGAAACGTCATAGCTTCTCGTAAAGCGACGCCTGATGAGGCCCTGTCAAAGGCTTAGTACAGACTAAATAGGAAGATGGAGTAGAAAATCGCGTGTAGTCAATTCTCGCGTCGTTCTCGAACTAGCTCTCATTAAGTCTCTAGCATTTCGACATATAGGAAGTGTCATACTTATGGAACGTAATCTTAGAAACATATGCTATAACTTTGGAACATCACAGACTTCCCCGACAAATATTTTTAGAGGCTTGCATAGCTTTGGTGATATATAACAAAACCAAAAGTGAGAGCGCACAAAATATCTACAATTTCAAAAAATCGGAAAATATAGGAAAATTATCGAAATTATAGGAACTAATAGGAAGACATCCGAAAATAGGAAAAATTATAAAATTTAGGAAATGTGGTCACCCAGCGCAGGTCTACGGAATATGTTTGTGCACAGGTGTGTAGATTTTTTTTGTACACAGGTCTACGTAATATTTTTTTAGCCTAAGTCTTCGGAATCTATTTGTATTATTGCATCCACTGTGCTTTGCACGTGAAAACGACGGGAAGGCAATTTGAGTTGGACTGGGCGTTGAAGCAATCAAGATTAATACTTCTATAATAGATGGTTAGGGCCTTGTTAGTTCAAACGTGGTAACTAATATACGCGCAACACCACAAGACTTAAATGGAGCGCCTGCTTTTCAGTATAAGTTTTAAAATACTAGTTTCTAAACAGTTTTAATTCATATTAAGACTGAAGTGACAGATATTTATCAAAACTGTCTTTGTACACAAAGACGCGAAAAAGTAAGAGATAAGTGTAGAAAATTAATTGTTTGAAGTAACAGATATTCAAATTTTCATTTTTGAAGACGTGATTATAAAACATCAACTATTTGAAAAAATTTCTTATCTTAGTTTTTTTCACAAAATTTTCAGAGAAACTACCTTGATACTACTGTTTATTTTCGAGAAACATTTGCTTCGAGGAAGTTCAAATACTCGGATATCTGAAAAATAGAGCTAGTATTTATTTTTATATTTCAAAATTGAAAATATTGCGAACCGAAAATTTGTACTTTACCACATTCGCCCTTTGTCTGTGATGTAGTTATTAGAGTCAAAAGGATATGTAGCTTTGAGAGATATACAACACGTCAATTTTTGAAACCTCGAAATCTTTAAAATAAACGAACACGTTTTGTTAAGTTTTCATGCTTGTTTTATTTTGTCTGCTATCAACAATTTTCTGCCCATTTTATTCTCCTTATAGGCCCGAAAACTCAAACTAACTCTAAATTTTAAAAAGAAAATAAAATGCATACGTTTTCTATTTTTAAAATGATGCACATGTTTAAGGATAAAATATTTTACTTAAGGAATTTTGGTGAAAAAAACTAAGATAAGAAATTTTTTCAAATAATTGATGTTTTATAATCACGTCTTCAAAAATGAAAATTTGAATATCTGTTACTTCAAACAATTAATTTTCTACACTTATCTCTTACTTTTTCGCGTCTTTGTGTACAAAGACAGTTTTGATAAATGTTTAAAATGATTTTGGGAATAAAGTTTGTAACCGTCCACACCAAGCTTCTCCTTCCCGGGGAAAAAACCGCGTCGTCTGCTTTGTTCAATTGCTATTTTTTATACTAATTTTTGTATAAATGTTAAATAGTCCCAAAGTGGCGCCTTAAGCGCCACTGCTGTCTATGTATTAAAAAACATTAGTTCGCGGGGATATAAAACCCCTGCCTACAATCTAAAAAGGGCAGTTAGTTTGTATTCACGGACAAGTCCAGACGTGTTAAATAAATAATTAATAGTTGTATTCTAAAACCTGCGTTATTCTCCTTACGACGATGGACTACTTGGTAATTACTTAGTCATGATCAATAAGATCTTTAAGCGGGTAACCTGGGAATTGCTTAAATTGCAAGTTTTTATTTAATTATCTTTGTGTGCCGTGAAGTTAGGCCCCCTTTCCTACGGTTTAATTTTACGGTTACATAAAGTGGCGAACTTGCCAGGACTCGTTACGACTAACATTACCATTTGTATTTAAACGCGTACTTGTGACAATTACTTGTGCCATTGGTTGAACTTATTAACTGTCGCGTCATGAATCCACCCGATCCGCATGCTTTGATCGCCGCGATTAACGCGCAGTTACCGGGATCCCATACTCCCCCGACTGGGAACACTCCCCCTCCAAGCCTTGGTACTAGTCCTGCGCATGGTCAAGGACAAGTGGCTGGAGGTTTCCACCCTCCACCGCCGCTGCCGCAAGGTGTAGCATCAAATGTTTTGGTCCAAACTATTCAAACACTTGCAGCTACGTTAGCAAATATAGGTACTAGACCAGCCGCTAAAAATAGGCCAAAACCGCCCCCTCACTTAATATTTAGTGGTGTTGACGGTGAGAGCGCGCCGGAATTCCTTCGGACCTTGACGGAATTCGCGGATTATCACAGCATGTCAGGACCTGACATTATCGCGCTTCTACCCCAAATATTAAGGGGCCGTGCATTAATCTGGTTTAGAGACTTGAATAGGCCAAATCAATCCATTTCGTGGCGTACCATGAAAGGCGCGTTTAGAGACTATTTCTTTTCGGGACGAGCGGAGGAATCCCTCCGCCTAGAAATAGCGCAGTTTAAACAACCCGCCGATGTCTCTTTTGATGAGTACATCGCGAGGATTACCGCAATGAACCAAAATCTACGTGTCCCGTACACTGACTCAGAGCTTGTCGGTATTTGCAAGAAAAATATCCTCCCCGAAATACGCACCCATGTCTTCAACGACAGCATAAGGACAATGCGCAGCTTCATAGAAAAGGGCCGCGTAACAGAAGAAATTTTACGGGCGACCCCTGCGAGCACATTGTATCCTCGAGATAGTGCAAAGTCCACCCCGCGTAAATCCAGTGGGAGAAGAATTTCTCCCACCGCCACAGTTTTAACAAACCCGGCGGGGGGAGGTGCGACATCAAAGGTTGCGACACCAAACGCAAGAATTTCCAATAGACCTACAGCGGCTCAGACAGAGCAAAACGATTTAAGTCGTGTGGAATGCTATAAGTGCGGATGCTTAGGGCATTATGCTACCGCCTGTCCGAGCAAACAAGAGGTCGCGCAGCAGCACGCTTCGGGAAACGCGAAAGCGGGAAGACCAAAAGGGGATCGTCTTCCCGCCGCGCGACGAAAGTAAAGCCCCTTATTGAATGCGGCTCTATGGATGTGCGTCGCTGTGAGGTTGATCCTCCCGTGGCTATAGACGCCGTATATTCGCATGGAACTTTCGCGACTAGGCTAGATTCAGGCGCTGATGCTTGTTTTATCAGCTTATATCAGTGGCGTAATCTAGTCAGAACATTGAAACCCGACTTAGTACTTCCGGACGAAGAGGAAACTCAGTGTATAGTGTTAGGCGATGGACGTTATACCTTCACGAAGGGACGCGCGCGAATAGACTTCCGCTTAGGACAGCTGAAATTAAAACAGGAATTTCACGTAGTTCCCTCACTACCGAACGATTTTATTCTGGGGAAAAATTTCCTGTATAAGCATCGTGCCGTTTTGGACTTCGGCACAAAGACGTGTCAAATTGACTGAACAACTTTTCCCTTCGTGCTTAATCTCCCGGGGTTAAAGACTCCAACGCCTCAGATTATCGAGGATGTTGAACAAGCTGTCGCGTCGCCTACACTGAGTCCTAAACAGAAGGAAGACTTGAAAACTTTACTATTACGATTTCCAAAACTATTTTCGGAAAAAGCGGGACGTACTAACTTAGTATATCACGAGATCCATACTACCACCGATGTTCCCGTTAGTCAACGCGCGTATCGTGTTAGCAACGAGAAAAAACGGATTATTGAAGATCATCTTCACGAAATGATCCGCGACGGTATCGTGAAACCATCCGTTAGTCCTTACGCGTCGCCTGTGGTACTTGTCCACCAAAAGTGCGGAAAGATACGTTTCTGCGTCGACTATCGCGCGTTAAATAAAGTAACCGTGAAGGACCCTTATCCGCTTCCGAGAATAGAAGAACTGTTAGGAAAAATGGGAGCCCCAAAGTTCATAACAGCACTGGACTTAAAGAGCGGCTATTGGCAGATAGATCTCCATCCGCAAGCAAAAGCAAAGACTGCTTTCATCACGCATGCGGGAAAGTACGAGTTTGAAGTACTTCCGTTTGGTCTATGCAATGCGCCGTCAACGTTTCAACGACTCATCGACGAAGTCTTCAGGGATGGACATCACTTTTCCATCTGTGTCTATCTGGATGACATCGTCATTCCATCCAGGACTTGGGCAGACCATTTGCACGCCTTGGAATATGTCTTTCACCGTTTGTCTGAAGCAGGACTTACGCTTCAGACGAAGAAATGTCGCTTTGCGCAAAGCGAAGCGACCGTGTTAGGACATATAGTTAATGAACGAGGGATTCATATTGATCCCTCCAAGACTAGGGCCATAGTAGACTTTCCCGTCCCGAAGAACGTTAAAGAAATCCAAAGATTTCTGGGCATGGCGGGATGGCATTCACGATTCATCCCGCAGTACTCCAAGATCGTTGCCCCGTTAAATCATCTCAAGAAGAAAGACGTTCCGTTCCAGTGGAAAGAAGAACAGCAGAAAGCGTTCCAGGCCATCAAGGATGCGATCTGTACGGCGCCTCCTTTAGCGGCTTACAACCCAAAGTTGCCGTGTATCCTGACAACGGATGCTAGCGACGCCGGACTTGGAGCTTTCCTGTCACAAATACAGGATGACGTCGAGGTACCTATTGCCTATGCCAGTAAGCAGCTGACCGACGTCCAGCGAAGATATACCACGACGGAAAAGGAATGTCTTGCCATCTATTGGGGAGTTGGAAAGTTCAGGCCATATTTAGAGAATATACCATTCACTGTGATCACCGATCACAAAGCGCTCCAGTGGTTGTTCACCTTGAAAGAGCCGAATTCTCGACTTGTACGTTGGGCAATGTACTTACAAACGTATGACTTCAAGATCATACACAAGAAGGGAGTTGAGAACAAGGTTGCGGACGCACTATCAAGAGCGCCTGTCTCGCTATTAGCCATGTCGTTGGAAGACATGACTTCGCCGTCCTCGTCAGAAGATTCCAGTCCAGCGGAGTCCTCTTCAATGACGTCGACCTCGTCCTCAACCAGTAGCGGATTAGCTCCTCCCGCCAATCACGCATTGTACCACTCTTTCACGCTGGAAGAAGTGAGGAAAGCCCAACAAGATGAACAAGCCACCAATGACATCATAGTCCAGTTATCAGGAGATAATCCTCAACGACATCGGTACTACGAACTGACGAACGATGTCTTGTATCGAAAGGCCTATGGTAGACAGCCAGCGAAAATCTATTTGCCACAGCGGTTCCGGCGGGACGCCATCCGCTTATTTCACGACCACCCTCTATCTGGACATCGAGGTCGGGATCGGACCTTCGATAAAGTTCGGTCCAGATACTGGTAGCCATCGGTTCGGCAGGACGTTACCCAGTATGTCCGCGGATGTCCTCTGTGCCAGATGCACAAGGCCCGAAATAGAAAACGTCCAGGTCTCATGCAGCCTACGGCCATTACTGAGCCATTTGATTTGCTGGGAGTGGATATAATGGGACCTCTACCACGAAGCCGTCACCATCACAAATATCTCTTGATATTTACGGACTATGCCACAAAATATGTCGAATTATACCCGATGAAGAACATCACCGCCAGAACTTGTGCAAAGAAACTTGTCTCCATGATAGTTCGCTACGGATGTCCGAAAGCCATCGTCAGCGACAATGGGACACAATTCGTTTCCCAGCTTTGGAAGGACATTCTCAAGATGTTCAAGGTCAAGCCACGATACATCACTCCGTATCATCCACAGAGTAACATCGTGGAGCGCACGAACAGAGTTCTGGGCGAAATAATTTCGATGTTCGTTGGTCGAGATCACCGAAGATGGGATGAGAACTTACCGTTCATTCAGTTCGCCATCAACTCGACTACTCACACCACTACAGGAAGAACTCCGTTCTACCTTAACATGGGTAGGGAACCGAGATTTCCCTGGGACTTAGACGTAGGGATGCCAGTAGCGGACTTTGTTGAAAGGTCCGCATCGCTCTCAGCTTTAGCGAAGCAACTAGCCTTGTCTAAAGAGCTTGCCAAGAAAGCGCAAGCACACCAGAAGCTACTACGATCAAAGGCGGGAAGGAATTGAATTTCCCGTTGGTGCGCTTGTCTGGAAGGAGACGCATCCTTTGTCTCAAGCGGCACGTGATGTCGCCGCTAAGTTAAGTCCCAAGTGGGATGGTCCCTACAAGATCGCGGAGAAGCTAGACCGCTTGCGATACAAATTAGAAGACCCAGAAACCGGAGAAAATAAAGGGATTGAGAATATCGCTCATCTCAAGCTTTATTGGTCAAACAAGGATGTCTGCCAACCGGCCGGAGGCCAGTCATCCTCAACGTCAAGTAGTTCTACCTCGTCACCGTTCGTACCTACGCTTCAGGACGCTGGAGTCAGTACTGGTGACGAACGTCGTGAGACTCGACGAGAACGAAGACAACGATTGTTGAAAGACCAAGAAGCGCAGACCGAGTCGTCTGGAGAAGAAACGAGGAGACATCAAACCTCAGCTTCATCCACTAATGGATCCTCGGATTCCCCGTCGGAAGATGGTCCGGAGTCCTTCCCAGAAGTCTCCGATCTACCTGAGGAATCTGAGCCAGACGCCTTCGCTTTATTCTCAGATCCTCCCGCGGTCTTCCGAGTGAATCGGATGCCGCCAGACCTGTCTCCACTGTCCTCTCCTGATAGGAGCTCGAGGGAGAAGTCTCTCCCTCCACCCTCTCCTCTATCTCACCCCGACGATTCCAGTTCTTCCTCTGAGACTAAAGGTGGATTCGCAAAGGCGCTGAAACCACTCAAAAAGCGTAAAGCTGAAACTGAAGCTGAAAAAAACTGAGCGCTTTTTTTCCCAAAAAAAAAGTTTCATCTTCAAAAACCAGTTTAAGCTTCGCGTTGTACCTTTCGCAAAGCAGCATTTTTTATTAACAGCCGCTAGGGATTCATCACAAAAAAATGTAGAAATAAAATGACGTCGGTGAATCGGAACTTGTTGCTGTTATTATTATTAAAAAAGAAATTATGACTTTTGTAACGAAAATGAAGAACCCGAAACCTTTTGCGGAAAAAGCCCCCTTGGTGGCTTCATCCCATCTGGAAAAACCGAAAAACTGAAGGAGATTATCAAATGTTAAGCCTTGGCTGTTAATGGGGAAGCTAGATGAGTGGCTAAATGAACGCATGTTTTGGTTATTATCAAGGTTTATCAACTGAGTAAATTTCCCCCTTTTCCAAAATATTACTCAATTGGATATGTTTTAACCTGAAATTATTGCTACTTTTCCAAATTATTCTAATTAGATTGTTTATTGTAACCTCTTTCCACAATATTGTTATTTTATCTCATTTCTATCCTATTTGCTATTTTCTTTTCACAAATATTTTTCGCTTTTTTTCATCGTTTTCTTGTTTAATTAATTCTTTCACAGAAAACATTTTCAAGATAACAGGACACGATATTCACCGTTTTAAAATACCCGCGTAAATAATTTCAAAACCGTGACCCCAGCGCCCCCTTTTTTGATTGGCTCTTGGCATCACGTGGTACGGCGCTGAAGCTGAAAGATCAACCTCGGTTTGATCTTGGCTGAAACTTAAAATCAGCCTGCTTTCAGCGTCTGCTTTGCGCTTCAGCTTTAAAAAACCAGTTTTGCCTCTTTGCGAAAGAGTCCGCTGAAACTGATTTTTTCATTCAGCTTTCCGTTTCGACTTTCAGCTTCAGCTTTCAGCGCCTTTGCGAATGCACCTTGAGGAAGACGAAATGGAATTGTCCAACCCTGTTCCCGTCAATCCAATGAGATTTGTCAATCCTTTTCGCAAAGGATGGAGACGTGAGATCGTGCTGAGGAAGAATCCTAAGCCTGGAGGTCCGGAGATGGACATTTATTATCACCCTCCTGCGACATATCCGCATAAGACTCTTCGGTCTCGACCGGACGTCGCTACATATTTGCGCGTGCATGGAATCACCGATGTGACTTCGAGTGATTTTAACTATTCGCGTCAAGCAATCTCGCGAGAGCCGTGGGAAACGGTGCGCACCGCAAACTAATGACGTTTTGACGCGGACCATGGAATCCGCCATAGAAGACTGCTGCCGAGGCCAGGAGGCCCTCCTCGCCGCCTGCCCAAGACTCAGCGGACAGGGAACAAGAGCGCCGCAGCAGACGACTTTTCTTTGGGGGGGAGGATGTAACCGTCCACACCAAGCTTCTCCTTCCCGGGGAAAAAAACCGCGTCGTCTGCTTTACTCAATTTTCATTTTTTATACTATTTTTTGTATAAATGCTAAATAGTCCCGAAGTGGCGCCTTAAGCGCCACTGCTCTCTATGTTTTAAAAAACATTAGTTCGCGGGGATATAAAACCCCCGCCGACAATCTGAAAAGGGAGTCAGTAGTAGTCTATCGGCAGTCAGTCAGTATTTTGTAACGCGATCAAGTTCGGACGTGTTTCTTTTTGTTTAATAAATAACCTCAAAGTATTATTATTATTCTACTACTGCGTTCTTCTTTCAAGCATGGATTATCTGGTAATTAGTTAGTCATGGACAATAAGTCCTTTAAGCGGGTAACCTGGGAACTTTTTAACTACTAGTTAATTTAATTAATTCTTTGTGGAATCGTGAGGTTTAGGCCCCTTATCCTACTTTTAAAACTTTACGGTTACAAGTTTTTTAAAACGATTTAACTAGAATCAAGGTAAATTAACGACGATTAAAAAATTATCAATTTTATTTAATTAAATATTTAAGAATAACTTTTTAATTGCGTCACGACTCGGAGAGGTTTATTTTGGCTTCCCAACTTGTTAGAAATTAAATTCGTCAACCCAAACGCCTTCACTTTAAAATGGAATCGATAAAACTAATCGCGATGTCACAAAAAACCCCGCATATGACGTCACACATTCATCGCTTCCTTTTAGCCACCGCTTTCCATTCCGTAAAGTTTTGAGGAGAAATTGAAAACCAGTGGGGTTTCTAGGCGGAAAGGTTTTAGGTAGTACGAGTGCGACACATGTCGGCGATCCTACCCTATAGGTGCCGACTGTCCTATGTCCCGTGTCCGTTGAAGTGCCTTGACTCCCAATACTTTTTCCGTCACCTTCCATGTAAACCTCATTTCCTTCCCTTTTTAATCATATTCTTGCCGCGGACGTTCTAAGGAACGCAATTGAATTTAAACTATTAATAAAAAATTAATAATCAATTATATAAAAAGGAAACTAATTCGGTGCTTGTCGCGTAAAAACGCAAAAATCTGCGAAAAGTTACCTCTGAAGAAACGACGCTGAACGCGGATTTTATGGCGTTTCGGGCCATGTGAAAACAGCCTTGCAAATTATATTTTTCTTTTGTTATAGAGTTACCTGTTGACGGGTATTTTATTTGTAATTTTTGCTTTACAATTGTGTGTGCTAACCAATGTCATCAAGCGTGAATACTCCATTCACCAGACTGACCACTTCATTCTTTTGATGCTAATGAAATATCCCGAAGTTCTGGGTACGTTTTCACAAAAATGTAAGTTAAAGAAATTTAATCTCTGTTCGTTTTTCCCCATGTGCATAAACTGATTCAGTTGTATCAAGAAGTGATATCTAGTTTATCTCCAGTCCAAACGTAGGTCCGGAGTTAATCCCGGCCTCTAAATTACAACCAGCATCTCATTGGTTCTTGAAATCTCACATGAGCGCGACGCCAATGACGAAAATTACGTATTTTCCGACTGAGGAGAGGCGAAATAGCCCGGCCTCCTTTTACGTCCCCCCTTGTATTTTGAAAAGGGGACTGGGACTATGGCGCAAATACTTAGACATCTTATAACTTTATCCCTAATAAACTAGATATCGTTTCTTGGTTACATTTTGATGTAAAACAGTTCATCTTGATAAAAATATTTAATGCCAATATTTTGGTTGCATTATTTGTATAATGGGGTTTATTATTATTAAAATCACACTATTTTTATTATACTTACTAAGAAATACAATTCATTGTTTGGTGTTAGTACGTTACTGTCAAGAACATGATGCCATTCTCTTTCGCAATTCGTACTACCCATTTTTTTCATTATTGGATTGTCGAACATAAATTAAAAGCTTTTAACTCGTCTAACAGGAATACATCGTTTTTTCTCCTTGGAATTTTAACAAGCCATTTTTTGGGTCTTTCTGCTCGAATTAAAGGAGAGGTGCAGAAATCTTCACCTCTGACGTCATGCATAATGTATTTGAACTTCGTGTTATTGACATAGCTTGCGACTTGCACCACGATGCCCGCGACTTCTGAGCGCCGAACCCTATTTTAAACAAATTCTCTTTGCTTGTTCTGAATGAGTAGACCAAGGGTTGTATATATTTTCACCTCTCCGAGTGACGTATGTCACGGAGAGGTTCTGTAACGATTTTGTGTGTCTGTCTGTCGGGGGGGTGGGTGTGTGTTTGTGTCACACCCACGTGACCGCGTTTGCAGTTTCCAAATCGGAGCAAACGTGTTCGCCATTTCCGAACTGCATTCACAGTCACGAAAATGGCTCATCTACTAAAGTAGCGTTTCACACCACCATTTTCTGGTCTTTGTCCATCCCACACGGACACCAGTTTGTACTTACTGGCTTCTAATCACCACCATCTTTCCGTCTTCGTCCATCTCACATGGACACCAGTCTGTATACACTGGCTTCTAATCACCACCATCTTCTGGTCTTCGTCCATTCCACTTGGACACCAATCTGTACATACTGGCTTCTAAACACCACCATCTACTGGTCTTCCGTCTATTCCACATAGACACCAATCTGTCTCATTGGCTTCGAACTCCATCGTCATCGTTTGGTTTAAGACATTCGCGGCGATCAGCTAGGGTTACGAGAAACGTCTAGCCTCCCTAGGGTGGGTTGTCCACCAAAGGTTTTCGCAATTGCGGTTGTTCTTGCTTTAAAGTGTAGTTCGACACCCTTATATACTACCTATTTGGGTAAGGCGAAGCAACCGGCGTATGCTTCATTTCAAACGCCAATATTAGTCAGGTCTCTCAAGAATGTTTAATTGTTCTTTATCAAAACGATGTAACGCTCAATAAGGCAAACAACTGACGAAGAAAATATTTAATATTAATTATCTTTATTTTAATATTTAAGATAATCTTGTTTCTCAACTCAAAATTAATACGGAAAGAGTTAAAAAGCAGCTTATGTTTTTGTCTGTGTGTGTCCGTCCATTGTTACACTAGTGCGTCGCGTTAGCATTTAGCCTTGTGTTGATGTGTTAAGAAATCATACAGAACCTTAATATTCCCTTTTTCCATAATATAAAGTGAATATGTGGAAGTATTTTTCCTAATTACGATGCATTTAGTACTTTTGTAGCTTTAAAGCTCTGTTTCATTTTGATATTCCAAAGATTTTTTTAATATTGTTATTTGAAATGGCTGTTTATATATTACTTAAGCTATACTACATCTGTATATAGAATAATCCTTGGTTTAGTGATTTCATGAAGAAAACTAAGACCTAGACTCCGGTGGGTATTTTAAGTATCATCCGCAATAGGCTTAGTGAAACAAAGAGCAAATAATTGAGGCCTGAGGAGAAGTAAACTTTGGGCTTTGATTTTCGTGTCTGAAATGAAGAGACATCAACGGTTCAGAGTGAGCCTAAGTTAAATACACGTTTAAACAATCAGGTGTAGATATTATAATAGAAGAAAAGATCATGGTGGCAATTAGATCAGTGAAAGGGCTAATGGTAAACTGGTATTAGTTACGGGGTTTTCATTCTTTTTATGGTGCGCAAGACTTTCAGTGCGTCTAGCCACAAATCAGCTTTGGTGTAATTTAACGTTAACATGCATGTTGGCAAAGTAAGAACATTGTTGAGGTGAGACAAGACGATAGTGTTTACACTGCAAACCAGTTGTGAATGTAGCTATGAGTATATCGGGTAAACAGCTGAAACGTAGACAATTGGGCCTTTACAGACACATAAAGGTTATATCTCTCCAAAATTTGTACACACATTTCCTGTTCTTTTCCCCATTGACTGATTTCCATGTGTCCAAGATTTATCCTTATTTGATGTAAAATGTCGTCTGCTTTACTGTATATTCGCAATGCTTGAAATACTGCTTCAATAATTCGTAAATTTTTACTTCAACAAAGAGAAATAATTCAATATCTAGGTAAATAAGTTTGTAGTAGTAGACCTCTTGACTCGGAGAGGTAATATTAGTAAATTTCGAAATTTTTTGTTTTTTTACTATTCAAAACTTTCTGTAAAATTGTTAAGGGTTACGTTTGCGCTATGGGTAAACTAAAATTTATAGAAAAATACACATAACTTCTGTGATCATAAAAACCACCATAAAACCAATCTAAAAATAACTAGTGTTTTGCTTTTCAAATTCCCCTTGATTTCTTTCAATGTTGAAATAAGGGAGCGGTACTGAGATCTTGATTCGTGAAATCCTTATTGTCGACGTGTGCGAGCCATTTTAAAGGGAGTAGGAAACCTCCAATTTAAATAAATTTAAATTGAATTTAAAACATTCTCCCTCTCTCTCTCTGTCTCCCTCTCTTTCTCTCTCTCACTCACTCTCATTAAGTGAAAGTGTTATGAAATTCCTCCATATTGACCATTCTCAGTTAGAATTTATGCCCTATTATGAGAACAAAAACTCGAATTTTTGTGGTTCAAAACGTGTTCTCGATTCGGATTTCGAATAGGAGATATACCATTTGATCCTCTTTGAAAATTCACTGTTGGCACAAGCCTAAGTTTAATTAGTATCTGATCAACTCTTTACATAAAGATCTTCTCTGTTCCCATTTAGATGTTCCTACGTTCAAGACTACAAAGTTCGGAACATCGGCTCGGATCACGCTACTTCATATTTGTTTGTCTTGCTTCTTATTATCAATTATTTTTACCTGTGGCGTTAAAACCAACTTCTTGCCCGTCAATAAATATTTAATCAAAAGAATTTCTGATCTGGAGTTTCACCCGAATTCTGAACTTTTGATGTGGTTTGGCGATGGCTTGGGATCAGCTTGTCGTTTTGAACGGGATGGCATTGACGTAAAGACAAAATATATGCTACTTGAAATTATACTGACACCGTTATAGCATGTACCAGAAGTCCATTAAAATAGCCTAGGAAGTAAACAAAAGCGGGGTTTGGGACTCCCCATCCTTGCGTAGCAATACTAAAGAAGGGCGACACATTCGCCATTTCGGGCTAACCTTTCTCAGATCTACGGTTTAGGTGCGACTAGTACGCCAAAATTTGCCCTAGTGGGAGAGAAGCAGCTATTGGCTGAAAAGGAACGGTGGATCTCAAAGGGACTGTAAAACGACCCCTTCCACTGTAAAACCGAGCCCTCTCTAGCATAGAATCAGGGGAAGGGATGGGGTCTGTAAATTTAGGAACATCGTATATATAGGATGGGCCAGAAGCCGATTAGGCTTTACACATTAAGTACGTAACAATTCGCCTGGGGGAGCTACATGATATTCTCTAAGCTCCTAGGAAAGAACCTCCCCTTACGCAGAGGGAAATACTTCAGTAACGCGGCTCCTTCGGATCCTTCCGCCTAAAGATGTTATCAATCTGGGGAGCTTTTGCTTGGACTATTTAAGACGTCGTGCATCTGTTTTTTAACGAGGTATTGTTCTGTTCTCGCCGTTACGGCAAGCCCGGCCGCCGGCGGCTCGAGATGCGCCGCTCGGCCTCAGCCGCTGATATCTAGCGAAGGCTTAGTGTAGTTTTCGTGTCTAATTTTATTCGCAGAGCTATATTTATGTTGAAATTTAAAGAAAATCTTATAATATTTAGTTGAAGACTAAGTAAATGTCTCAAAAAATTTCGAAACTTGAGCTTTAAAACGTTGAATATTTTATAACGCCTACCGAACGATACCGCAAATTCGCCTTCCGGGCTTCCCGGTTTTCTCGACGGCGAGGTCAAGTCGAGGTCCCATCCCATGCAAGAAAATAGTAATAGCCGTCGCCGAATGGTCTGGCATTAAAGAGGTTAGGGGAAGTCATGATTGGTTAAAAGCTTTTTTGTTCGTCTGCTTAGTTTTTACTTCGGGAATATCATGAAATCCATGGCCAAAGCTATGGAAAAGTGGGACTTACGTACTTTATGTGTGAAGCATAATCCGCTTTTGGTTTGACCTGGTGTGTAGAAGAAGAAGAAGATGTTTCGATCGCTATTTTTAAATTGTACTTCGCAAACCACTTCTAGTTGGCGCTCTATCTTCAATAATTTTTTATCAACAATTTTCAAATTTATTATATTTATTTTCTTCACCACCACCACCGGTAACCGAACCCGAGACCTTCTGAGAGCCAGCCTAATATTATACTGCATCGGCTGTATTTGCTTGTTGAAAAAACGTTGCAGAGATAGTAGGAGAGAGAACGAAAGGATGTAGGAGCGGTCCGAGCTGTGCTGAGTGAGGTCCAAGAAAAAGAGAGAAATTGGATATAGAAGCGGCATGAGCGGTAAGGCGCGCTTTGGCAATTTTGCCCATAGATCTTTTGGTTTCTTCTTAGCTACAAGGTATCGATCGGACTAATAGTTTTACCCGAGTAGTAGTGGTAGTAGTTTCAATTTTAGTAAATAAATAAGTAACGTGCGTTGGCAACATGTGATTCACGTTGCCAAGCAGCCATTGCAAAATTATTACCCTGACCGGTTTATTAGGGGATATTTCACTAGAAGTGTATTTATTGTGGTAGAGATAGAGTACTGTACGTAAACGATGTGGCTTAATTATGGACTAAACCATCTTGTTTATAACGCAAACGTGCTATACAGTGGGATCTACCTCGTTTTCCGGTCCCTTTAGTGATCCAGCGTTCATGGGCTGAAGAAGTCACGCCCACTCACGTGAAGAAAGACTTCCAAGAGAGGAGCTCGAGATTTCTAACAGTGTTAGGAAAGGGGGGAAAAAGTAACCCCCATCCATGGAGTTAAAAGGAGTTCTTCTTACTCCAGCAGTGACGTACGCTATTGTAATTGTTTACTTCCTAGTCTAATTTAATGGACTTCTTATGTTCTTTAAACTCTCCTAAATACAAGTCGGTATTTAGTTTATAATTTGATTTAATTATTAATTAGTTTAATAAAAGTATGAATGAACCTAAGGAACCAGAGTATTCTTAGGCTTTTATGGCCACGTGGGACGAGTTTTGAAATCTCACAAGCGTGGTTACAACATATAAACTTATTTACACGTGTAAACCAAATTCAGAACTAAAAAACACTTGTTTATTAAATCGATTACATTTTTAGCCCATCGGCTTTTGCAAATTTTTAATCGATATGGAAATGACTTTCATGGATAGAAAATTCTACGAAAATCCTGTTGATTTCCAAAACTTTATGAGGAATATCATCGACAAGAAAATGATTTTTGTGGGTTTCGGATCACGTATCTTGTTTTTACTTGATAAAATGAAAGAAAAGCTCATTGCAGACAAAAGTAACTTTTACTTTCGTCTTGGAGAGCCTTCAAGCGACATACCACTTGGAGTTCTTTTGGAACCTGACGCGGATTTTCGTTTGAGAAAACAGTTCAATTTGGTGTACGTAAATATTTTCTTAAAGTTAACATAATATGCTATTTTACCAGTGGTTTGCGAGTACTCGGCTCGATACTCGATAACAACACATTGAGATACTCGAGAAAGGTTCGAGTAGCTTTCTAACTTCTAAAACACTCGACAAATACTCGAATCTAAGGTTTATAACTTTAGCAGACGATGAGCTCATGAGCATTCATTTTGAAAATAAGGATGATGGGGATGGATACGAATTTTGAGAGAAATACGCGCCGTAACTTCGGAAACGATTGGGTCAGGTGGGACGCTAAAAGGGGGGAATAATACCCGGGACGAAAAGCAGGTGTGCTACTTCAGAAATATCCTTTTTAGCGCCATCGTGTTGGCCTAATTTTGCATACATATGTCAAAGTTACTCTATATGAAATTAGTTTTGATACTCGGACTCGGCTCGAAAGCGAAAAATCGGGACTAGCACACCACTGTATTTTACAGTTGCGACATCCATTAATTTTATTTGGTTAAGTTATACAGTTGGACTAAGTTTTTCAGCTAAAATTGCTGTCTGTATCCTATGGTTTAACTTTCTCTTTTTACTCTACTTTTTTGTGATTCAAGTATTAGACTTTTAGCGATATTTTCAAAGTTATAAAACTGGTATAATGACGTCAACGTTGTCAATCTTTCATTATTAATGATGAAATTAAAAAATAATTTGGTCGTCATCCACGAAATTATACTGCCTTATTTTGTAGTCGCAGTGAGTGCCATAAAAGATTCAATTGGTCGCATAACATACACTCTAAGAAATATTTGTTCCAACCTGAACAAATAATTGTGAAAAGCCTCAACACACTGGGAGCACACTTTTGAACAGTAAATACAGGTACCAAAATTGAACACCAAAACAGTGTGCTGGATTGAGCACTTTCATGCTCATTTTTGAACACTGTGTGTGGTAGGATTTCTTCTTTAAGATGCAAAATTAAACAGTATAGTTGACAATTTCGCACACATAACGTGTCAATTTTGAATGGTAGAAATGACAATTTGCAAAGCTTATAGTGGCAGTTTAGAATGGCTTTAGTGACAAATTGGCATAATTAAGGTGGCAGTTTTGAATAGTTTAGCTGACCATTATATCTCTTATAATGCCAACCTTCGATATTTGTGTTAATTCCTTTACAATGGACCGAATTCCTATTCGACCAGAATCAAAACGGGGAGATTCCATTAGATCGAACTCCCGCACCTTGGGCGATTTACGAAAAGTGGTAGATAGCCTCCGAGGATAAAAACCTTGACGGATGTGATCATTGTCATTTTTCACCAATAATAATTGCGTATAGCAACAATTTGAAGTTTTATGTAAATATAAGGGAAAGGTGAAATACGCAATAATCCGTGACATTTCCTTTGATATTATTGTAAAATTATGTTTGTAAAGAAGAATTTATATTTAATTTAGGGTAAATAAGCATGTTACAGTAAATTGTTGATATATTATCGGATATTATTGGATATTTTATGAAGGTTTTTGTTAATAAACCTCATAACGTATTAGGCAAACTGTCAGGATTGAACACCTTCAATGTCATCTTGTGTAATCAAGCACACTTTTCGCCATTGAACGTCTAATATTTCCAAACTGTTCAAGAATGAACAATTGCGTTCAAGTTTGAATACCCTTTGAACGCTTTTTTCTTAGAGTTAGGATAACAGTAGCCTGTAGCTCAGTTTCCCGTAAGTGGCATTTTTTACCATTTATGGGATGTCACATCTTTTGCATTGCATGTATTTTGGATCGAAACTAAAGCTCTGGTGTATAATGTAAACCCTTGTAGAGATAAACAAGATGCACTGTTGAAAAAGTGAATACGCGAATCCCTTAATTTGTTAATTTCTCATTTAAAAGAGTCCCTTTTTTACTATTTTTCTTATATTAGTTTCCATATAATTTTCTTCTATAGACTAGTGGCTGTAGAGAAGGGGTTTAGACTGTGTATCCCTCCCTCTGGTTGCGCTTTTGTAAAAGGGAATGCTGTACGCGCCCAGTAGAGGATTGACACTGAGCTAAGAGATATAAGGGCATTACGTTTAGATTCGCAGTACTGCCATTACTCTATTGATGTACTTTCCCTTTTCAATTCAAGTAAAGAGCGAGCTAGAGAGCGCGCAATACTAAAATCCCCATACATTAGTAGCCTATTCAGATACAATTTTGAGAACCAAGCCCAGGCGACTAAAATTCTCCGCCTTTCTACGGAAAATAAGGGAAACCACAAAAAACTCATAACGACCCTCGAACGTATTTAAATTCAATAGCTACTCAAAAATAACTTATTCAGACCGCTTCCTACTTTTCATCCACACGCTCAATAGCTCTAGCCTCTCCACCTTCAGGATTTACTCTTTTGAAATTTCTTCAATTTAAATGAAGTGTTGTTTTAAGAAAAACACCTGCTTATACCAAAGAGTTTATATTGATATTTTCTTTTTGATCTAACCTACTCCCCAATCTAACCCTAAACCTAACTTAACACAACCTAACCTAAAGCAAACCCATAAAACTTAAACTTTAGCCTAATTAATTGCTAGTGAAAGTTTTACTTTTAATACACTTGTATACTTTTAACTACTGCTTTTTTGATGTCCGTCCTGGAATTTAGAAACAGATTAATAAATAATTACATGAGTATCATTACCAAGAAATATAGCTTCGTTTGTTAGAATTCGATCCAGATTGTCCGATATTCTTCAACGAACCGACGGCGAGACGAGATCTTTTATTTTTTAGTTTTGCTCTTATTGGTTTTAAATCAAATTTCTAAATTAGCTCATATCATTTAAAGCAAATTCTAAACAGACCGAAACCAATAAATTGACCTTATTTAATTTTTTTTATAGAAATGCAATTTATTGGGAATCGGTCTAACGGGATTTGATTTATTGAGACACTCGGTTTAATGGGTTAGTATAACTTCGTATTGGATGCCTCTACAATCCCTTAAATATACAAAAGTCGACTCCGCCGCAAAAAAATGCTCAGTCATAAGGGATACAAGTCGTTTGAGGCTATAGTTCATTTCCGGAGTCGGACTGGAAATTTATTCACTGAAATCAGAAGGGAATGCTGAAATGTATCGGTTGTCGTTAGCCTCTATATAGCTGTAATCTCACATTAACTTGGGTTTAATATTACTAATTAAAATCAGTCACAACTCCATGAAACAGCTAACTAAACATTAGTTTGACTCCAAAAATTTCTCTTGGACATTTCTCACTAGTGGTGCTAAGGAATCCTCAGCACCACCAAGTACCAAGGTTTTACATACTGGTGGTAATAAACTGCAAAGATTGAGTGAAAAAATCAGAAATTCGATCACTTTTAGGATGCTTTTATTCTCAGGTCATAACAAGCATCCAGAAAAACTGTGTCTTTGTCGATTTGTATAAGTATTTCAAGCTTACAAACCTAAAAACATGGTATATGCTATTTTTTTTTGCTAAACGAAAAAAATAATGATAATTTGTATTTCAGGGCTCTTCGGTTTCACGAAACTGGTCAGGAAATGTCAGTAGTACGCAAACAGTTGTTTTCTAGTAGAAAGGTATTTGAGCAGCCAGCGCAAACTGACGATGCTTGGAGACCACTCGGCACACAAATCGTTTTTGAGACATCAAAGCTATACTTTGTATTACTCGCATTGGCGATAGTGGCGCTCGTAGTTGAAATATGCAAAGGATACTAAAACATATTCGTCGTCGTTCAGATGCCAGAAATGAAACGTTTGGGTCACTGAACCCGTTCACTCATTTAAGTCATCAAACAAATGCGTTATAGCTCTTTTTTGTTAATTAGTTTTAGATTGAGAACGAAAAATATTTTTATTTGTTAGAGGTTCCACACCTTAAACTACATAACCAATTAAAATGAGCTAGCACTTAGCAATATTTTAGTAAACTAATTCTGGACAAATATGAAAGCCAGAAATATTTATTAAATTTCATCGAATATTTCAAACTTATTTGGCAGCCTTGCGTAATTTTCTGTAATTATAATTTGTTAATAGTTTAAATACCCGACTGGTACCCGACAATAATTTTTCGGCTAGGCCTAGTTACACTCAGACCTTGGAAGAGTTCAGGTGGGTACCGGCCCCGATACCCGACAAGCAAATGTTTCATTACTAGAACTTGATTCGAAATCCAAAAATGACTACCCGCAGACTTATCATTTAACCATATAGGGGTTGTGACAAAACCGTCAAATTTTGGACCCCCTCGTAACAATAACAATTCAAAAGACCCCTTATTTAGGTAACAAATACTTCAAACCGCCATACATAAGAATTAACGAATCGTTCCAGTCAAGAACTTTTAATTTTTATTCAAATGAGCATATAAATTAATGGATATTTCAAATGGGACCCATAAGTTAAATAGCATTAAAATATCATTTAAACATAACGCAAGAAATGCGTTTTTAACTTATATCTAAATGGAGACAAAATTAACTGGCTGAAGCAGTGGTTAATTCTCGTCCCCGGTCCCCCATTAGCCGCTGACCTTTTGACAGGTAGAAGAATAACTTCTTTGCCCCTATTTCAAAATGAAAATCATCTACTAGAATAGAATTAAAAAACATATTCAAACATTTATAAAGTAAACTTGAGACATTTC
Source organism: Phalangium opilio (assembly GCA_019434445.1). NCBI lineage: Eukaryota > Metazoa > Arthropoda > Arachnida > Opiliones > Phalangiidae > Phalangium > Phalangium opilio. The sequence continues at coordinate 85,576 of JAEQBA010004539.1, read as the reverse complement.
TCTCCAAAGAATTCTTAATATCACTGCACATTATGGGTTAAAAATTCGTGATTGAAAGTGATTGACTAAAAATGAAAAATAAAAATATGATATAGAAAAGAAAAAGTAAAATATAAGCCATTGATGAAAAAGTAACTAAAACTGAAAAGTAAGATAACACCTCGGAATACTCCTAAAACATAACCGGCCATAGTGCTAAGAAACTCCAAACTAAACACTTTGAACTTAAAAACTACATTTAAAATAAATAATAACAAAATAATCCTAGCCCTAGAAAAAATTGTCACGAACTTTCACCTCTTTATAGTACCTCTACACCTTTTCGATGAGAAAAATATTATTCAAAACTATTGTTGTAGTTTCAAAGCGTAATATGTAAACCCTCAACTTCTATCTTATCGAGCCTTAAAGACCGAAAAAGACTTCTTCACCAAAAAACCAGCACACCATAGAAAATTAGTAAAAAAAAAATCCTGGTCCTAACTATTAGCTCTCTCCCTGCGAAAAGGAGCCTCAATAAAAACAGGTTGACTAGGCACCGAATAGAGGAGGTCTTTAAGAAGATTGATGTTGGAGGCAACCCAAAATAATATAAAAATAATATAAACATTGGTTGACTATGGCACTCAAATACTAGAGAGTGGTTTAGCTATTTGAGAAAGACCAATAGCGTCTATCATCATGGACCTGTCGTTCGCAAAATCGTATAAGCCAACCTGAGTGCTTGGGGAAAGAAATTTCACCACGTACTATGAATTTATGTCGACAATAACCGTCTAATATCTGTGTAAGATTTGGGTGAGACTGAATAAATGGCAACATCAGTGACGTGTTGAATTTCTTTCCCGGGTTTAAACAAGAAGCAGTCAGTGCTAGTTCTTTAGAGCCAAGGCTTACGATTTCGTGTATGATAGATTTTTGATTATAGACGCTATTGGTCCTCCTCAAATAGCTTTGCCACTCTGTAGTATTTGAGTGACATGGTTCACCCCAAATATTAGGGTTGAATAAAAGTCACCCAACAGTTATACTTACTGTAAAATTATTTAGCATTAATTGTAACACGCTCTTCTTTAAAGCAATTAAAAATAATGATAATAACATTTGTGAAAATAATTCGACAGTAACGAATGGCAGCCAACACCTTTGTGTGATACATAATTTCCAAGTACATAATTCTACAGGGCCGGTAGGCCCTTGTAGATATGACTTGATACCGTTTTGTAACGTTAAAGTAATATTCACCCGCTTTTGCTAATTTCCTATGGAGATTAACATGGGTTTTTCGTGATTTTTCCCCACCGCTAACTTAAAAACTACAGCGAAGTTACTTTTCGGAATTATCTTAAATTAACAATTAAGTATTCACGGTGTGCTATCAGCCACTTTGATCAAAACAATTAAGTCTAAGTATGTTAATTTTAGTTAATTACACAAGTACGGCTTTGACCATCGTGATTCGACATAATAATTAGCTAGATCTCTTGGAAAACTCAGTGTTACTACGTATCTGTAGTGTGGTGGTTATCACGTCCGCTTCACATGCAGAAGGTCTCAGGTTCGAGCCCTGGTAGATACATGTATTGACCATCGTGATTGGACATAGTAATTAGCTAGATCTCTTAGAAAACTTAGACTTACCACGTGTCTGTGGTGTAGTGGTTATAATATATATTTAAAAATTATTTCACTTCACTTGGTTTAATAATGTGACATAGGTAGCTTACTTTATCGCTACTTTTAAAAGCATCAAACTAAGTAATATTAGAAGTTCAACAGATTGTCAAAAAAAGATGTTAAAAGCCACTGTAAATGGTGCTTAAATGCCTAATATTTCCTTAATACTTGCAAATAATATTAGTAAATGCCGTGAATTGATCATAGAAATGGGATTAAAGTACACCCTAAATGATGTCTTTTTTGGCACTGGAAAAAACAGCATATATGGTGTTTGAATGCACCATTATATTTTAGAGTGCAAATGTATGACGGTAAAGCAAACATAATTATTCAAAATTTAATTACATTAAGACTGAAGTGACAGATATTATATAAAAACGGCTTGGTTTGGACCAAGGCCGAAAAAACAAACGATATGTGTGAGGTTTATCAATTGACTGAAGTTTCAGATATTGAAATGTTTTTCTAGTTATTTTTATCCACTCAATCCTTAATCAATATTTAATTCAATCAACTGATTTTACTGTTAATCGATCTAGTCCCTCTAAATTAATTGAAAAATTACATATCTACGCTTTTTCAAGAACAATTAATTTCACGATAAAATGTTTTCGGAAAATGTAATTGTTCTTGAAAAAGCGTAGATATGTAATTTTTTCAATTAATTTAGAGGGACTAGATCGATTAACAGTAAAATCAGTTGATTGAATTAAATATTGATTAAGGATTGAGTGGATAAAAATAACTAGAAAAAAATTTCAATATCTGAACTTCAGTCAATTGATAAACCTCACACATATCGTTTAGTTTCATTCGAAGCTTTAATGGTTGTATATAACATTGTTGAGCCCTTCATACGTTTTAGAAAACTAAAATCTTCCCCACTGACAAAGTTTCAGAAGATGATAATGTTTTTGATGAAACTAAGGCTAAACGTAGATTTCTTAGATTAAGGTTATAGGTTTAATGTTTCAAATAAAACAGCATCTCGCGTGTTTTATTCATGCTTAGACATTTTTTATTCTCGACTTGGACACTTAGTCACTTGGCCTTCTCGAGATGATTTGCATAAAACAATGCCAAGGTCGTTTAAAGAAGTCTTTGATAAAAAAGTAACTGTAATTATAGACTGCTTTGAAGTGTTTACTGAAAAACCATCTAACCTATTAGCCAGAGGTCAGCTTTGGTCTCAATATAAACATCACCACACCGTAAAATTTTTAATCGGCATTACACCACAGTGTTCAGTTTCTTTCCTTTCTGAAGCTTGGGGTGGCAGAGTATCTGATAAACATATTTCTGAAAACTGTGGGTTATTAGATAAACTTCTTCCCGGTGATATGATACTAGCGGATAGGGGATTTAATATAGCGGATTCAGTTGGGTTTCACTGTGCTGAAGTTAAGTTACCCGCATTCAAAAAAGGGAAGAAGCAGCTATCTCCATATGAAATCGAAGATACACGAAAAATAGCTAGTATAAGCAGGGATTCTAGATGCTTTAGAGGGATTCGAAGGGAGAGGGAAATTGTGGAAGCGTTATCGGCGTGTCATGCGCAATACGGTCTACCGGATTTTTTGTTTTTAGTTCCATTCAAGGCCAAATATTAGGTCGTCTGCTTACGTGCTCAAGTCACGAACCAAAGGATTGAAAGTATGTTTCAGAGAGAGAATTTCGATTAAGATGGCTCGAGTTTTAAATTCGGAAAAAGTTAAAACAGTCAGACTCCAAAAAATACGGTACATGTTGACCATAAATATTTCAAGTAAGTTTGCTAAGCTTTATTAATTATGTATATATTGTAAACATTGAAAGTGAACTAAGCCTTGGTTTAAACTCTTTGATTTAGCCCAAATTGCCCAATCAGAAAAGACCCCCATCTAATACCGCAATTAATAGAAATTCAGGAAGGAATTGACCTACATATAAATGAATTATTTGAAAATGACATCAACTGGACCCAAAATTCGCAAGAAACTGGCATAATAATTCCACCTGAAGATAATAAATTAAAAAGTACCGAAGATGATGTGAATAAAAAACAACTTAAGCTTAAAGTTAAATTGAAAGGTATGTTTGGTAATATAATCTGATAATTTTTAGCTTCACTTAATATTTTTTTTTACGTTTTGCTTTCAGAAATTTGTAGTATTAGCTTCAAAACAGCTGTTGATTATGGCTTAAAAAGCTTCCGCGAATTGGCTCAATTTGTTCCAGAAGATTTATCCCCAATCTTCGAGGAATTTGGAAACATTGGAGATGCATCAGAGGCACCAGTTTGGCAGAACGGATTAATGCATTTCAAACTCTTAGAAAACTCATCAATAAATAATAATTATTAGTTTCATGCCCAACAAGTACAAAATGATGATGATTTGATAGAGGATACCATGTATTATCTTTCTGAATTTGCCCCGCCTGTGAGTTGATAATAGTCTTGGGAAAATTTTAAATGTCAATAAAGAAAAACATCGCTAAAACGGTAAATTTTTTACTTTCAGATTTTTTTGAGCCTTAATTATTTTCAAAAGAAATGTTGCGTAACTGAATTCCTTAGGGGAATTTTGAACTATTTTTATAAAGAAACTGAGCGTACTGTAATTGACACTGAGGATGTGCTTCCTCTTGCAATACCGATCCCGAAAACTAGTGTAACTGATCAAAAAGCAGAAGCAATATTTTACTACGTTGTAGGTTCAACAATTCACTCTGTTTGTGGAAAAAGGAAAAAAAATAGTTTTCAGGAAAGTGCAATACTTAGCGCTCTAGCAATAACGGGCAAAAGTTCCTTAGATGTAGAGATCCATATAGGTGCTCTAATGTAGTCAGTTGGATACATAAACAGAATAGAGGAGGTTTAACGTTTGTAAAAACTAGAGCCTTTGATTTATTCAAAATGATTGACAAAGAAGTAGAAGTTTTTTACAAAAAGGATAAGCCATTTCAAACGCACAACGAAAATACGCAGCGTAAAATATTAACTAAGACAAAAATTGACGATAATAAGGAAATATGGAATTTATGGAATGATATTTTGAATGAAAACAGTCATATTACTAAAGATGGAGGGTTTAGAAAAAAGATTTTTCACAAATTTTTAGAAAGTTTCCTAAAGTTACGAGGGAAGGGCTTAAAACTATATCTAGTCGGAAAATATTTTGGGGACAAAATGCACAAATCTAAGCCTGGATTAAGGAAAGGATTAAAAAAAAATCTGAAAAAAGAAAATTAGATCTCAACACAAACCACTTCGTGGTTCTGTTACCAAGAAATAAAGCCATGTGATAACTTCAATTTGTTTATTTATTTTTAATTTGCATTTTATTGTCGATCAGTTTGATCTACTATGGTTCTTCCATTTTTGGTGCTTTTATCAAGAAATCAATCCTTTTACTTTTTCTCAACCCCTAACCCAAATTGGAAAGAATTAGGAGCTTCATTGCTACCAAAAGCCCGTCTTTGCTTTCCAAATTCTTATTCAAGGCAGTCTTGGTTTAGACGATTGGTTAAAACAAATTTAGCTCCTTTACTTAACAAAAATCTCACTATATCAGGTATAGATTTGGCGGTCGTTAAAAGGCCTTCTATCGTTTCACGGCTTAACTTCATCATATTTCTTTGTGCTGTCGTGAAATTTCCAGGTATCTTGGCTACTTCTTCTTCCCAATCCAAAAAGTAATTAATTAACAAAATCTTTCTCAAGCCACTATTAAATACAATTTATTGTGATATTAAGGTTGGAGAGATCTTAAAATAGTTTTAACTGTAATCTTGGATCGTCAACAGATCTGTAAGGATTCAGATTTGGGTTGCGTTTGTAAATGCCCTCATTTAGATTTCGTGTGATCATCAAATCAAAGAATTTGTTCATCAACCTGATGAATTTTACAGTTTATGGGTAATCGTTTCCAAACTCTTCCTCAAGAGCATTAGCAACAGTGGAACTAAAAATCTGGGAAGCCAGACGAACCCGCATTCGTGAAAATGAATTGAGATTGATATGGTCGCTGGAAATTTTTGGCATCAATTATATCACTCTGTTGAAATCCCGTTCAAAAAGTGTTACTAGCTGAGTACAGAGAATATGGTGACCATTCTTCCACAAGTACCGCGTCTTTGAGTGAAAGTTACTATTTGAGAAGCAATTTTGCAAACCAAACTCGCTGTCTTGATTAGATGTGGTGGATCACACACAAAATACACATAACGTTCTTCATCCATAGCGTAAATGTTTTTCCATTTAAAGCCATTTTCTCCAGTAAAGTTTTTCGTAACTTTTCTATTAGTACTGGCGCCATCGAATACAACAGATAATATTTTGATACCATTCATTTCCAGTTTGCTTACTGATTCGGAAATTATACTATGTAGGGAATCACTGGACATGTTAAGGCATGAAAAATATGCTACGGTGTATTTCATTTCACCTGTTATACTCCTTATCATTACTTGCAGTACGTGAGTAGCCACACGAGCCTCACTTTGACGAATCCTCATTTCTTCTATTTCATTTCCTATGTTGTTTAAGTTAATGTAACCTACCAGTTCCCCCGTATTGGCTTTGTATACTATGTCCTCCTTAATTTTCATCTCATCAAACATTAGGCTAAAATATTTCTGATGATTCTGTTTGCATGCAGTTTCTAATTTTCCTCGTAATTCCTTGAAAACTTCGGGGCTGAATCCTGGTGTACTGCCAATATGTGAAGCGTAATTGTACAACGTCCGCTTTGACGGCAAATGAAATGCGCCTGATGTTTGTAAAATATCATAAGCTGCAGTCGATTTCTGTTTTAAATGCAGGCACCACTGTATTATTTTTGGATGCCATCTACGATTGCATTTGTTCTTCACTTTGAGCGCCGCTAACTGCTGCTCGACAAACAAACTAGCGAAAGATTCTTTGGGCAGACAATCCTTGTTTTTCTTTAAAATGCCCATCAGATATGCGCCATCTACATCACTCATATTTTGGCCCATTTTCACCAAATCAGCTGAAAACTTTAGTCGCATCCGTTTCAATTTCTTAGTCAAGTCTTGATACCTAGATTTTCTTAATTTTATTTTCATTTGAAGTTCGGCACGTGACAAATAGTGGTTTCTTTTTTCCTTGATCTTGGATTTGGTTCTTCGGTATATTTGTTTTTGAAGTGCTACTTTAAATCTGGAACATTTTCCACATATTTGTTTCCCTCGTTTTAGCTTTTTCTTGATAAAATCACATCTTGTTGAGTGAACGTTATGTGTGAAAAATGATATATTTCCATTTTTCTTATTAAACTCTTTGGCTTCAAAAAGGGTTTTGTGTTGGACAGTTTCAATTCCACGGCATAGGGACCAATGATTAAAAGTTTTAACTGCTTCATGAATGGCGTTGACACAAGTAAAGTCTGGTAACTCTTTAACAATTTGATGATTATCGGGAAGAGATTGTCCATATACCTTCACCACTGGTTTTAAACTATCTTGGGAAACCGTTAAGGAGATTATTATTGAAGACGTTTGCAAATCACATGTAAAAACTGTAACATTATTCTTTTCTATTAAAAACTTAAACTTGTTAGGCAGAGTTATTTGTGCGGTAATAAAAGCTAATTTTAAATCTTCCAAATCAAAGACTTGATTTAGAGTTTAAGTAAATTTAGACTCTGCATCAGTCTTAGTCGGTTCAAAATCAGATACATCCATCATGTGAATTTCATGAATTTCAGTTTGAGTAAACTTAGAGTTAGTTTCCAAATCCAAGACGTGTTCTTGATTTATAGTTTGAGTAAATTTAGACTCTGCATCAGTCTTAGTCGGTTCCAAATCAGATACATCCATCATGTGAATTTCATGAATTTCAGTTTGAGTTAACTTAGAGAGGGTTTCCAAATGAGCAAGGTTGGAAGCTGATTCTTCCTTCGTCGTCTCTAAAATGGTATTTTCCTATTATACACGAAGGAAAATAAATATTTTGTAGCTGTTTTGCATGAATATCACTTACAATTGACGATAAATCGCAAAAATTCGATGCGTGAGAACTGTTATTATTGACTGTTTCCATAAAACTGCTTTCCTGCATATGAGGCAAAAGCATTATAAATAATACATAAACAATTTAACTTTACTTTACTTTACCAGGCATAGCGACTGTTCTCCACTGTTTGAAATAGAGTCAAAACTATTGTAACCCTGTTAATATTTATTAGATTAAAATCAGAGTTTATTAGCAATAAACTGGCCGTCAAGTTGCCGCCTAAAATCCAAAAGTCCAAATATTACTAACCATCAGCTTCAGAGAGTCAGATGTTTCTTTAAATGGTATTGGGTCTGGTTGAATATCTGTTGGTCCCTTTCCTCCAACAAAATGTGAAGAAGAAATGTACATAGTACATCTTTCTAGTTTTTTTAGCAATAAATCCGAATCGTAACGTCCGCAAGCTGCTATCCATTTTTTGCACTTTTGCAAGTCTTTTCTAGGCCTTGGAAACGTAACGAAGAAAATCTCGCCCCTATCTCTATCATAACTTTCGGCACTATTTGTGCATAATGAATACATACAACGCTTATTTTTACCCATTTTTGGTTGAATTATCAACAACAAAGTAATATGACTTCTTAAATTTATATTATTGAACCAGGGAATGGCAAACCAACGGATAAAATTCTAACTTGCCTTGAAGCCGAGCGCCATTTCTAAATAAGCAGACTACTAATTCAATTTGTCCTTGAAAGGGGAAAAACAAGACGGCGCGCGTTTTAGACTCCCGTTAAAATAACCCTCTGCCGCAGGCGAGTAAGGATGTACGTGAAAAGGCTAGAGCTGCTCATCCCTCTTAAAGCATCTAGAATCCCTGGTATAAGGATTCATGTGGAAAGGGTTATTGGATGTGTAAGACAAAAGTATACCATCCTTGAAGGACCAGTTCCGTTAGAAATGTTAAATGATCAGGATGATGATGAAAAAAAAGTAGCTACTATTGGCAAGATTGCTCAAGTTTGCTGTGCGTTATTTAACGTATGTCCAGCAATTATTAAAGAATAGATTTAGATTTTTATTTTGAAATTGTAACTTTATTTCAAAATAGGTCATCTTTTTCAAAAACCTTGTTAACATTATCATTAAAATTTAAGTAATAAAAGTATGTTAGATTCAATGTGTCATTTAAAATAGGAACTTCATGACCATTTGTTTACTTGACGCGACAAGTTTTACATTTCCAAGATCCTTTAGGAACTCTCTTAATTTTGAGGCATTTGATATGGTACCAAATAATTTTACAGTTAGTGGCTTCGCAGAATATCATTCGCTCGTCATCACTAACTTTCCCATCGCAAATGCACCACTTTTTTGGATTCTGTGCATGGCTAGGTGTATCATCTGTATGTTGCAGTGATGAGCCACTACGATTACTATTTGTAAAAAATCTTCCTAAAAGTTCCACCATGACAGCAGCTTGGAAAAACTGAGTGGCTTTGGCTAAATTTGCTTCCCAGAAATTTTTATCTGGCTCAATTCTTTGCATAAATATTTCCCCTTCTTCGGCCCAAACAACAAAATCACAGAACGCTTTATCACAAATGAAAATCTGTGCTTGACACTGGTAATAATACGCATGTTGCTTATCAAGGACTAACGCTCCTCCCATTTGGACTAGGCAATTTTTTTTACTCGTGAGATCAGCAACGGATCCTCCCTTCACGCAATAAGGGCATTTAATTTCAACACAACCTTTTTTATCTTTATCACATTCGCAACTGACTAGGGCATCCGGAGAAGCACCCAAATAAGGGTATTTGGAGCTAATCATCAAACCCGCACGAGTAATTGTAAGGTTGCATGACTTATGATTGTGTTGTAGTTTCTTCTCATATGCTTTTAAAGCTACATTTTCATGGCTACATCCCCATTCCGTTGCTATAGTTTTGAATTTGTACTTCTCAGGATAACAAATTGATTTAACGAGACTGGGACTAGACAGAGCTGATTTTGTATTGCAGGCTGCTTTGAATTTAGAAGCAGTTATTCTTCCAGCTCGGAATTCAAACCATAGTTTAGATTTTGCCTCATTTCTAGTGTTCTTCTCAATTTCAATGGCCTCATCTTCGGTAATGCTGATAGTGGTTTTCTTACTTAGTTCAAGAAGATCTTTTTCTTCAGGTGGTCATCAGAAAAAAGAGATTTTAAACAATTAGTTGGTAATGGTTTTGGTATGAAATGGTCCGAATACGATGGTATGGAGGCTAATACAACTGGTTTTGGATTTAGAGTACATAGCTGAGCATAGATCTCTTCCTTCTCCGCAGCAGATGGAACTGGGATAACTTTTTACTTTACTTCTCTTGGGGTTTGTTCGCTTTCCAAAGCTAGGCATTTTCTTTTCGATGATGAAAGATCTATCTCCCGCACTCTAGCATATTTAACCTCTCTATCGCTAGGTGCTTTCCCTTGACATAGTAGCACAGTGCATGTCATGGGACCTTCTCGTTGCCTTACCGCTAATTCAATAAAAAAGAGAATGGCTCCAACATGGGAACAGACTTCGCCTAACCCAGCAACTCAGGTACAGTGACCTGTGAAAATGGTACCATATAAATCGGATATAATCCACGGTTGTGTTGGTGTCTCATCAAAACTTTGAGAATGCTTAAACTAAGACGAATTCATGTGTATTTTAATCATGGTGCATGGCTATTGTAGCCACCCAAAAAAAACTAACTTTTCACTAGAAGACAAAGTGGTTGTTGACATGTTTTACTAACAGCTGACGAACAATACCAGATGTGAAGAATTTATATGATTCAAGGCTTTTATATGCCTTTAATTCTTCTAGAGTGTAGGAACTTTTCATGTGAATCAGATATGTGAATATATCTGGATAGGAAATGTCTGGCCAAAACCTAAGTTCTACACCAGTCTCTTTGGGGTTAATTAAATAAGGGTCTAAGTCATTGATAACCTTAATTTTTTCACTATTAGCTTTTTCACACTTATGGCCGCGCATGAGCAGTTGTAATATTTGGAGCCATGTGCTTCTATGGAGTTAACGTGTAAAATAAACTACGACGGACGTGTTTTAGAATATTTTGTGATTTAATATTAAAATAAAATGCCTAGTATTTAAATCGAGAGAGTAAAATTAAAACCACGTTAAGAAATAAACAGTGTTTTTGTTCTAATGGAAACGGTGCAATGATAATAGTTGGTTAAAACTCGCTAAGCCTCGGCGACTGTGTGGGATCATCGCTCTTCATCGGCGGACATCGACGATGCGGTGCCGAAAGCACCGCGTTACCCCGCGTATAACACGGTCCTAAGCTTTGGCGCCCAATTTGGACTGTAGAATATTATAAACTACCCCAATTTTACGCGTATGAATTGAATTCGATAAAATTTCACCTAGGAATCTCAATTTATACTTTTACAACCACTAATGCAACACTGTTTTATAAAAATAAACTCGAATGCCTAACTAGTAAGGTAAAAGCAATGGTTACATAAATACGCCTGGCAACAAACATTCTTTCTGCGCATGCTTACCTCTCGAGAATTTTACCCCCTTTTTACCCTCGCTCTACCTGTGAAAAGGTCTATAGCGTACGGCAACATCTTTATTTGTTTTAGATAACTCTTTAAAATACTCACTAACGTTTGTAGCCATTAAAAATTAGAAAATAAACTCAAATTAATGAGAGACTAGACCGAACTATAACATGTTTCTATGGCATTCTGTCGTCTGCTAAAATCTGCTTGTCCTCCAAAAATTCAAACCCAACCGCTGTCTAGGACGCTACTTCGTTGCTGTAGCAACGGAGGCGGGGCTTAGGTTAAGCGTCAATGCTCTATACCACAAGGGCTCTACATAAGGATATTTATTTTAGTAGTCAGCCTGACTATTGAGCCCCCCTATGCCATTTTTTTAGTATTCACGGACTAGTGAGACGCACAGTTTACGAATATTTGGGACATTTTTTTACTAGTCAAGTTGACTAGTGAGCCCCCAGATTTCGATTTATTTTAGTAGTCAAGGCATTTTTTAGTAGTCAAATGCCTTGACTAGTGCCTTATGTAGAGCCCTGTATACCACACGTGAGTCTGTCCATAGCCCACTCGATCACGCGCGTCACGACGCAAGCTGCTCGCGCTATAGAAGCCCGATCAAAGAATTCAGTTTACATGTATAAGCGCGACTTTTGAAAAAAAATTCAAGTCTGCGAAAATTAACATTACGTTCTATGGAAGGAGGTCGGTTTGTTGGCAAGATCCTCTGTCCTATTGATCCAAATGTCCTGAAATTTGAACGAGACGTCTGTTTCGACGTGTTTTCTTAAACTAAAAAGGATTCAAGCTTCTAGAGTGGATCATTGTTTTTTAAAAATTATTTTCAAAATCAAAATGGTGGGTTCAGTTCTAAAACTGACTATATCTTCGGATCTACTGGTCCAAATGTCCTGAAATTTTAATGAGAGGTGTGTTACAATCTACTCTATTATATTAAAAAGGATTCAAGCTTCTATGTTTGTTTTGTTAATTATTTTAATAAAACTTTACTTTCAATTTCATAATTGTAAATTAAGTACTTAATGCACAATATCTTTGTATCTAATTGCCCAAATGTCCAGAAAATTTAATTAGAGGTGTGTTACAATCGATTATATCTATAACTGGTTAAAAATTCTTAACTAAACAGCTTTGTAAAAAAAATTAGGACTTTCCCTCCCTTTCCTAGATTAAACGTGTTTCTTAACATTACTCTAAAAATCTTATTACTAAACAAAATTATAGGCCCTAAAGCCTAAAACACACATATTTTGGGAAAGTTCAGAAGAACCCTTGTGTTTCTGCCAAAAGAACTTTATTATGTAAACGCAATTTTAGTTCAAATGTATTGAAAATATCACACATTTTACAAAAACAAAGAATTAAACACAGAAAAACCATGATTAAGAAACTAACTGAAAAATTTCGGTCGGAAAAAGCGATCCTCTGCTCTTTCAATGACATTTTGTAGCATCTTGCGTGGTGCTTGATCTTAGTTTTGAAGCTTTGTTTTAGGATTTGTCAACTTTTCTTGAAGATCCTATCATTTCTTATTTTGACGATAAACTTTATATTTTAATTAATTGATTTTTTAAATACCTCGCCCAACAAGTAAGGATAACTTTCAAAAATGGTTGTGTAAACTGGGCATCACCACAAGGGTTTTCATGACATCTGCCCCTCTGCACGTTTACAAATCTCAGAAAATTGGTGGAAGAGGTCTAGGTTTTATAATCTATTACTCCCTAAAAGAGAAGTTTTGGACAAATATAATGGGGTTGGTTTTTTAATGTGGAAAACAATTGTAGTACGAAAACTCCCAAGAAATGCCCCACCCAAATCTATCGTTACGTGGGCAAATCTCTCGGTGCGTGGACATCTCTCGTTACGTGGACATCTCTCGTTACGTGGACATCTCTCGGTGCGTGGACAAACCTCTCGGTACGTGGACATCTCTCGGTACGTGGACAAATCTCTCGGTGCGTGGACAAATCTGTCGGTACATGGACATCTCTCGGTACGTGGACATCTCTCGGTACGTGGACAAATCTGTCGGTGCGTGGACAAATCTCTCGGTGCGTGGACAAAATCTGTCGGTGCGTGGACAAATCTGTCGGTGCGTGGATAAATCTGTCGGTGCGTGGACAAATATGTCGGTGCGTGGACAAATCTGTCGGTGCGTGGACAAATCTGTCGGTGCGTGGACAAATCTCTCGGTGCGTGGACAAATCTCTCGGTGCGTGGACAAATCGGTCGGTGCGTGGACATTTCTCTCGGTGTGTGGACATTTCTCTCGGTGCGTGGACAAATCCGTCGGTGCGTGGACAAATCTGTCGGTGCGTGGACAAATCTGTCGGTGCGTGGACAAATCTGTCGGTGCGTGGACAAATCTGTCGGTGCGTGGACATTTCTCTCGGTTCGTGGACAAATCTGTCGTTGCGTGGACAAATCTGTCGGTGCGTGGACAAATCTGTCGGTGCGTGGACAAATCTGTCGGTGCGTGGACAAATCTGTCGGTGCGTGGACAAATCTGTCGGTGCGTGGACAAATCTGTCGGTGCGTGGACATTTCTCTCGGTTCGTGGACAAATCTGTCGTTGCGTGGACAAATCTGTCGGTGCGTGGACAAATCTGTCGGTGCGTGGACAAATCTGTCGGTGCGTGGAAAAATCTGTCGTTGCGTGGACAAATCTGTCGGTGCGTGGACAAATATGTCGGTGCGTGGACATTTCTCTCGATGCGTCGACATTTCTCTCGGTGCGTTGACATTTCTATCGGTGCGTTGACATTTCTCTCGGTGCGTGGACAAATCTGTCGGTGCGTGGACATTTCTCTCGGTGCGTGGTCATTTCTCTCGGTGCGTGGACAAATCTCTCGGTGCGTGTTTTTTTACAGTTCTAATCATTATTACTTTTCAAAAAGGTACGATTTAAAAAAGTAATTTAAAAAGTAAAAAATTCACAAATTATTTTTGTGATATATTGAAATTATAGAAGTTACTCAAAGAATGACAGTTTCTTCAGACGTAATATTTTTCTTGTTAACAACATCCGATATGCTTTATGTTTTTTTACAGTTATAATCATTTATTACGTTTCAAAATGGTACGGTTTAAAAAAAAATTCTCCAATTATTTTTGTGATATTTCAAAATTATAGAAGTTACTCAAAGAATGTCAGTTATTATTAAACGTAATGTTTTCCTTGTTTTCTATGTTTTTGTACAGTTCTAATCATTATTACTTTTCAAAAAGGTACGATTTAAAAAAGAAATTTAAAAAATTCACAAATTATGTCTGAAGACTGCCTTTCAAAATTTTATGACCGACTAAGGACTTCTAGTTTTTTGCTAGGTATAAACATTCTATTTTCTTATGTCCAACTAAGGACTTCTAGCATCTTCGCTAGTTTATGCCAATCTTGTTTTTTATCTTATGTCCAAGTGAGGACTGCTAGCTTTTTGCTAGGTCTCAAAGTTCAATTTTCTTTTTTCCACCCCCATATTCGGAGTTTATTTTTGTTTTTACCAAAATGCATTTATGGCCAGGCCATCAGCCTTTACCCTAATTGTTTTATCCCCTCATTTTCTCTTTTATTTTTCTTAACTTTCAACTTTTAAACAGTGCACGTGCACTTCATATAATACCCTGAATCTAACTAGTTTTATTGTTATTTTTTTCGAGGGAACGGATCCCTAGGTTAAAGATTCTATTTAAAATAGTTAAAGTTATTTTTCTGATACAAAATATCCGAAATAAAGGCATCAATACTGTTCCCGCTAGCAGAAGTAAATAGATTATAAACAAGAAGTTAATATCTCCCCGGCATGGGCGCGTTATGAAAGTTGAGATTCCCGCTCCTATTCCGCGGCAGCGCACAAATGGCGTAGCACCTAGCGAACCACTTGACATGTACCTAACGTATTTAGTGTCGCGCCGCTCAGACAAAGTAGTGCGGGTTGTTGAAGGTTTAATCGACGCGCATGCGTTCTAAAGGTAATTTCAATCGGCTGTCTGCTGTGAGACTGTAACAGTATAGCCTAGGCCTAGTACAAAATCTGTGAAGAATGTGATTGCCTATGAATGTGATAAAATAGTAATATGAAAAATGGATAAGGAATATGATTATGACGAATTCGTGAAACAAAAAGATGATCGTAAAACAATACTACAATGTTGGGAGAGCCAAGGACGTTTGAAAACTTCTGTTTGCAACATGATGGAAGAGTATGCGGTATTATTCGTAGGTTTCAGATAAAAATTGCACTGGGTCGATATCGAAGGCGAAACTAAAATCGTTTATACGCGGCATTATGAAACTAATTACAGTTTTAGACTTTAGTATTTTAATATAGTTTACCATAATTCAGCAATTACCCGCACTACTACGGCGCCATTTTCCATCACGTAAGCGCGGCTACCAATGATATTGCCCTAAATTTACTCCCATGATGCTCAGTAACTTGTACTGCTTTCCAATATCTCTTGTCGCTTCTATGACGTCATGCGAACATCCTATTGGTTACAAGCAAGCCACGTGATACTCGATACTCATTTTACATAGCATGCAGGCGGGAAGGTATGATTGACTTAAAGCTATTAACTTTTTGATATCTATTTACTTTTGCCGCTAGGAACAATAATAATCCAAAGTTTTCAAAAAATATAAAACACAAATGAATACAACACAAAAATCATGAATACTTTCCCTCACGCATTAATAAGGCCTAATTCTTAAAAAAACATTTCTACAAAAATGCACTTTAATTCAAATTTTATAGACCTATTATTTCAACAACATATTCTACCACAAGTTCATCATTTGAATTGCACCTATATTTTTCATTTGAAGGTTTGTTTTGATTTTTAAACGATAGTTAAAGTACAATGTCTTTCCAAAATATTTAAATGTTACAGTGACTAGATATAAAAAAGTAGCACCTTTGTTCCCACGACAACGTCTGCGTTGTCGTGGGCGACCCTAAACACGCGACAGCAAATGCCGCCATATCTGTGTCTCAAACAATGCGGACATAGTCGGGGATGATTATTTGTTCCATGAGAGGTGCTCCCGACTCGGACACACTCTTAACTATTAAAGATATGATCTTTTCAAAATATTTAAATGTTATATAAAATCAAGAGGGTATACAGTCCAGATACATATATTGCACGTCACACTCTAGAATGGTGCAGGAAGCCTCTGAAAATCTATTTACTAGATAAACAATATTTTTAAATTGAAATATTATATAAAATTAAGATTGTTACTTTTGAAGCGGGCTTTTTACGTTATTTCACCAAGAGTGAACTGAGAGAGGCGTTTGTTTTGTATGACAACCTGAGTACATTGAATTTTTGCAAAATATTAGGGCTTGTGCGAATACCACTTTTTGGGTATCGAACCGGTTATCGAATACCAAAAAATTTTACTTATCAAATACCGAATCGAATAGTTTATTCCAAATCGAATACCGAATAGTTGGGCCTTGGTAATTTTTTTCCTTCCCGATTAATCGCGAATAGTTAAGCCTAGTAACCGCGAATACTTAACCCTAATATTCGCGAATACTAGGCCAACTATTCGTGGTTAATCGGGTAGTAACCCTAATATTCGCCAATAAAATTACAAAGCAAGGAGAAGAACATTTAGAAGGTCCTAAATTTCAAAATACCTCTCCTCATTGGTGGCCAAGTGTTTCTTAAAATATTCCTAGGCACTTGCTTGTAGTTTTTGATGGGAGACAAATAAAATTGGGATGATATTTTTTTAAATAAGGTGGGTCTCTCTAGTGCCAAGGACCAAAATTTATGGTAGTCGAACTTTAACCGAATATTCAGTTTAGTATTCGATATTTGAATCGAATAGTGAAAATAGGCTTATCGAATACCGAATCGAATTATTCGGTTCGGTATTCGATCGAATTATTCGATTGAAACGGTTAACCGCACACCTCTACAAAATATTTAAATGCTATATAAAATTAATAGGGTATACAGTTACAAATATCTACACCCCAATAGATTCTACTTTACGCCTGTCTTAAAACGCGTACATTATCGTGGTCCCGACTCGGACACACTCTCAACTATTTAAGTTTCCAGTGTATATTGAATGATATTGTATAAAAAATGTAATATTATATAAAATTAAGAGGGTATACAGTTACATATACATATACTGCACGTCGCACTGCAGAATGTGGGAAAATAGCTTTTTCACGAACACCAAGGCGAACCAGTATTAGCGAGGATAAGCCTTCGAAAATCTATGCAACTTTGGTTTTGTTCTATCAGAGGTGGTCTCGACTTGGACACACTCGCAACTATTTAAGTTTCCAATGTACATTGGGTTTTTTCCAAAACTTTTAAATATTGTATAAAAAATGTAATATTATATATTATATTAAGAGGGTAAATTATGAAAAAGAGTCAAGGATTTTTAAAGGAATAGACAAGCCTACTTTTTTTTCTCCTTGATACATTTATAAGTAGCGTAAGTGCAAAGATCCGGGTTTTATTTTATAATTACGATTCCAGTTTTTCAATTAAATACCATTAATTAAGTTATATGGGCGCCGTTATTGACCCCTGTAATGAAGCTTCTCTGTATGTTGTGTGACGTGTTTATCCAAACGATGATTGGCTCATACACTCCGCCAGTAAGATAGCTCGTTTTACACGTACTCTGCTGCTAGAAACGTTCCCTTAAATTTCGTTTTCTGGATCGTCTCATTCTTTTTAAAGTTATATTATTGGCCAACAGAGGGTGAGCAAGAGCCAATAAGATTTTAGACTAGGAAATTGGCTAAATTTTTGAAATTGCAGAAAGGCACCTCACAGTATGGCCTAACGCGAAGGGGCCAGTGTATTACATTACATGCACATATCTTCCTTAATACTGTAGATAAATACATGGTTCCAATTTTAAATATCCATATTTTTATATGATCTTTCCAATGAAAAATAAAAAATTCTAGGGTGTACCATTCCTTTCGGGGGAAAAAAATGTTTTAAAATGTGCATTGAATTGATATCAAACATAAATACCGATGGGCCAGTCACTTAGCATAATCGGTTGTATCTTTGAATGTATCTTTAATATCCCTGTCTGCCCTTGACAATGCTAAAGTTATTACATGTAATCGGGTTACACGGGACTCGGAGAGTGAATAGCCCCTCGCACAAACAAGTTTATCAAGAGAGTATGTAATAAAGCGCGTTTATACGCAACCTCTGGCAAATAGTACTATATTTATGGGTGTAATTGTATTGTGAAATTAATAATGTTGTTTACCATTAGCATATTCCATTGGGAGTTATTTATTGGATTGAAAATGAAACCTTGTTGCTACGAGTCAATTAAAAACTACTTTAATTGCATTTCCGAAATACTTGTTATGATGTTTATGTTATTATTGTTTTAAGTTGTGAAATTTGACTGTAAATTCCAGTATCGCAATACCATGATTCCATGAAGCAGAATGACTTCAAAACGAAAAACACTAAGTATCAAATACATATTTTACCAGACACGTTAAATTTAATTATAATAATTTCCCCAACTTGAACGACTACCACTTGAAGGAATTATTATTATTTTTTTCAATGAAGGTTCCTCTTTAGTACAGTTAAAAGCATCAAAAATATATGTAATAACCAAGTCCTTTTCAAGTAATATCGCATGAAATAATTTGCTAGTTAAAATTCATCATTTCTTTAAAGGCCAAATTCATAATGAAAGGTTTGATTACATGTGCATTTTTCTAACTAGGCCTAGCTGAACTGTACTTGAGGAAGTCGCTACGATTAACCCACATTTTCTTCATATAAGAATTAGTAGTTTAAAGAACAAGTACCACCAAATTGTTAACGCTGGATGTAGTAAAGAAACCGGGGCTCTTATTCTATCTCTCTCATGGATTATCATTCATAAGACTTGTTCTTCATAAACGGAATTAGATATAATATCATGGATTCGTTTATTGCTTCATCGATTATTCGATAATTCCCACGATAATAGTTACAAGAAACGATATGTTATTTGATTGTTAGGCTTAACGTCAGCTCACAAACGTAAATATTACTATTTAAAAACGTTTTAAGCATTTCTGATTTATGTGGGTAAGGCTGCCAAGAAACGTGTTAATTTTGACTTTTAAACACATGTTGAACGATGACCCAGGCGGTTGCCCGAAAAACACGAATTGGAGGTGGCCACACATTTATCAAATTCCCAAAATATTTGACGGAATTTCCCAAAATTTCAACGATTTACCCAAAAGATTGCAATTTTTCTCGCATATTTCCGTCCTTTTATCAGAAATGAACGGTTTCCGTAAGCTTAAAAAATTCCATAGCTATAACTCCGGCGCGAGTACGTCAATTTTTCACAGTCCACCCCGGCTTATTTTCAAAGATTTTTCTGAATGATTTTAAAATTCAAATTAGGTTCAGATTTTAAGGATAATTTTAAACAAGGACTTCCGACCAATCGCGTAACGCCCTGCCTTTTTATTAACAAAATTCTCGCGGCACGCTCCATGTCTCGCGCCACGATTGTCACGTCGCGTGCCTAATTTTATCAAATCTTATGCTAAATTTCATTCGACACGGAACGTGCCATGAGAATTTTGTTAACAAAAAGGCAGGGTGTTACCCGATTGGTTGGAAGTCCTTCTTTAAAATTATCCTTAAAATCTGAACCTAACATTCAGAAGTATTTCCTGAATGTTTCACTATGCAGACTGGTCTTCTAATTAGTAGAAGAATCGATAAAAAAATCACTTGATTTTCCACTTCACACTCCCTTTAAGCGGATAGCAATCGTAATGCTAAAAAAGTGCATGGATTTTAAAATTTTCAAAAATTTTTTGGCCAACTTGCGGCGGCCAAATAGTTTTTCAACCATTTTTTCGGACTCCTCACGGTCCAATTAATTAGAAACCATTGTTAGTTGGGTGGGTCACATAAAGTTCAATGCTACCGAAATGCGTTATAGAAATTTCATTTATTCTCCAACTTTCGAATTGGTAAGCACAACCTTTCTTTGAAACAATATTTTATAATCTGAATTAGGGTAATTTTTGTATTTAATTTGAATTTAAAGTATGATTTTGGTAAACTTATTTAGATTATTAGTTGATAAAATACGGAATTTCTAAGGATTCATTTATATTTATTATGGGAAGGGTTCTATCGAAATTGGGCAATTTTTGAATTTAATAAGTATTTAAACCATTGTTAAAACCATTATTTAGGTAAACTTGTCTTGGCTGTTTAGTCTTAAAAAACTATTGTTGTTTAAAGCTTTTTATTGTAATATCAGTTTGTTATGTATCACGTAATTAGGGCTAATTTTTAACTGCTTCTTATTAGATTTCTTATCTTGTATATTTTTTAAATGTCAATATATATATATGCAGCATTTCCATATCAAAAGTCAGTTCTATTAAAATAAATACTCGAAACAAATTTTCCAACTACTCGATACTCAATTCGAGTACTCGAGACTCGGCTCGATACTCGATTAGGGAAAATTTCAATACTCGAGACTCGACTCGAAACCAAGAATTCAAGGCTCGCACAGCCCTAAAGAACTCAAAGGGTTACCAAGTGATCCTACCAACGGCGATCATACACGTTGAAGACGGTACTGGACAGTTCAAACCATTACGGGCCTTGTTAGATTCAGCGTCACAAGCCACATTTATTACGCCAGAAGGCATTCGCAAGCTCCAGTTGAGGAGAACACAAAATAGTATCACCATTGGTGGTATAGGAGCCACTGGTATAGGAACGTCACGGGGTACGGTACAGTTGGAAATTCAAGTAGAAGCGGCAAGTAAACTAACGATTAAAGCCTTGATACTCAAGAACATAACCGAGAATCTGCCGAGTTTTTCGTTCAATCCAGCTCAATGGCCACATGTTCAAGGACTGAAACTTGCCGACCCAAATTTCTATACTTCAAGTCCAGTACACGTGCTGCTGGGTGCGGACATTTTTTTTGAAATTATCGGAGAAGAAAAACGCAAGGGAAAACCGTTAATTCGAAGTTCGGCTGGGTTATTGGTGGACCAATAGGACACCCAGGATCTTCTATCAAGCCCGAAATTCGAGTTCATTCCTGCACTCTCGATGATCAAGTATCCAAATTTTGGGAGTTGGAAAATATTGGACAAATTAGTTACCAAACGCCTGATAAAACACTCTGCGAAGAATCATATACCAGACAAAGCTCCGGAAGATTCATGGTTCGTCTACCATTTAAATCTGATCCAATCAACCTTGGCGACTCAAAGAAAGCAGCTATCCGAAGATTTTCTTATATGGAAAAACGCCTCCAAGCAGACCCAACCTTAAAGGAACAATATTGCAATTTCATGGATGAGTATCTCAATCTTGGACATATGGAGCGCGTGCCTAAAAATCAGAAAATGAAGAATGCCTATTACTTGCCACATCATCCTGTCATTAAGGAAACTAGCACAACAACAAAGTTGAGAGTGGTCTTCGATGCATCGGCCAAGACTTCAGCAGGGATATCGCTCAATGATATTCTACTTACAGGACCGAAACTTCAAGACGACCTAATCAATCTTTTAATCCGTTTTCGTTCCTTCCTAATTGTCATGACAGCGGATATAACCAAGATGTATCGACAAATCTTGAATCATTCAGAGGATAGTGATTGGCAAAGAATCATATGGAGATCTGATCCTTCGAAGGCATGGGAAGAATATCGATTACGGACTGTCACTTATGGCATGGCAACTGCACCGTACTTGGCTGTAAAAACACTACAACAACTATCTAAACACGTGGAGGAAACGTTGCCCTGGGCGTCTCAAGCCCTAAAAAGCGACTTTTACATGGATGACTTGATGACAGGAGTAAGGACTACAGCAGAAGGACTCAAACGTCAAGAACAACTGATTACGGCAACTACTGCAGCTGGATTTGAACTCCGGAAGTGGGCGTCAAATGATACAACTCTACTCAAGAAACTACCAGCCGAATTACGTGCCAGTCCTGACTCGCTGAGAATCGACAGCGACGAAGCAATAAAAACCCTCGGGCTCTATTGGACATCAACGGCAGATCAATTCACGTTTTCTGTGGCATCCCTGAACAAAGGAGATATCATCACGAAGCGAACTATACTCTCCGATACAGCAAAGATTTTTGACCCACTTGGTTTTCTCGCGCCGGTCACCATCTTGTGAAAACTACTACTTCAAGATACATGGAAACTCAAAGTGGACTGGGATGAACCACTGCCAGCTAATTTGGTTAAAAAATGGCAAGAATTCCGAAAGCATCTCCCCCAGATTGAGACGTTAACAGTTGCACGCTACGTTTACCAGCCTGGTGTTCAGGAATCAACCCTACATGGATTTTGTGACTCCTCAGAGAATGCGTACGCTGCATCAATCTAAATGCGATCAGTAACTGCAGAGGGACAAGTGAACGTTCAATTAATTGCCGCGAAAACAAGAGTCGCTCCACTGAAGAAAGCAACACTGCCCAGACTCGAATTATGTGGAGCGGTTTTACTAGCCAAATTAATAAAGCTTTTCCAAACCTCAATAAAGGAACAAGTGAACGAGATCCACTGTTGGACCGATTCCACGATCGTGCTGTCCTGGATCACCTCCCCTCCTCAACGCTGGAAGACCTTCGTGGCCAATCGGGTGTCTGAAATTCGAGCAATCGTACCAACCGCTCAATGGCACCATGTCCCTGGAGAAAGCAACCCAGCAGACTGCGCCTCCCGTGGAGTGTACGTAACCGAGTAGCATCAACATCCACTATGGTGGCACGGACCGCCTTGGTTACATTCATCTCAACCACTGGAACAATTGCCTCTCTTACAAGAGTCAGCGGAATGCGGTGTCGAACAAAGAACCATAAAACTAGCAGCGGCTCACGTACACATGAACAATTCCATGCTAACCAGCTATTCTTCCTTTAGAACTTTGATAAATGTTAAGGCCTATATGTTCCGGTCTATTTCTAACAGCAGAATTGCCGCTAACCTGAAGGAGTCAAGAAAAATTGGATTCCTGTGCCCGGATGAACGTGAAGCCGCTCTCAAGCATTGGATAAAACGAGTACAGAAGGAATGTTTTTCCGAAGAATACGAGTGATTATTACAACAAAGAGATCTTCCATCCAAGAGCAGACTCTTATCATTGCACCCTTTCCTGGATGAAACGGGGATAATCAGAGTAGGAGGGCGTATTCAACATTCTGGCCTACCAGTCGATAGAATCCATCCGATGTTGTTGCCTCGCAGACACCCACTAACTGATTTACTAATCAATCACGAACATATTAAACATTTGCATGGAGGACCTCAACTTCTAAGTGCTGTTATACAAAGACGATTCTGGATTATTGGCCTCCGTGACGCAATACGCTTTCACATTCGACGGTGCGTGCGATGTGTCCGTCTTCAAGCCACTACTGGATCGCAGCTAATGGGGCAATTACCGACGCCTCGAGTCACTCCAGCACGGCCATTCCTAAACTGTGGAATTGATTACGCTGGGCCTTTCATTCTTAGAGTCTTAAAAGGTCGTGGTCAAAAGACATTTAAGGCATATGTTGCTCTGTTCGCCTGCTTTTCCACTCGAGCAATACACCTGGAATTGGTAAGCGATATGTCCACCGAAGCGTTCCTGGCTGCCCTTAAACGATTCGTGTCTCGTCGTGGGAAATGTCTAAACATCTACAGCGACTGCGGTTCAAACTTCATTGGGGCTAATCATGAGTTGAAGAAAATGATCAAAATAGTAATTGCCACGTCAAAAAGCGCATCCGTCGTCAACTGGGTATCTGAGGAAGGAATCAATTGGCACTTTAATCCTCCAGGCTCTCCACATATGGGTGGCTTATGGGAAGCTAGTGAAGTTCCACTTGAAACGAGTTATTGGATTAACTACACTAACATACGAAGAGATGCAGACCGTCATATGTCAAGTCGAGGCGTGCCTTAACTCAAGACCATTGACATCGATGAGCGCTGATCCCTCCGATATGTCCGTATTAGCACCAGGGCATTTCCTCATAGGAGGGCCGATTACCGCCATCCCAGAACTGGGCTTAACAACTGAAAGATTGAATCACTTGTCACGTTGGCAACTTAGTCAGAAACTCGTACAACATTTCTGGAAACGTTGGAGTAACGAGTACTTGTCCAGATTACAACAACGACCTATGTGGACAAAACCAAAACCGAACCTCCAGATTGGCGATCTTGTGTTACTGAAGGACGAAAATCTACCTCCTACAAAATGGAAGATGGCTCGTGTCAAGGAAGTTCATCCCGGCGCTGATAACATTGTCCGATTAGCCACCGTGCAGACAGTTGACAAGCAAGTTAAGCGATTCATTGTTAAGTTGTGTCAGTTACCATTAGAATAAGTAGAATTGAAACCAATATTTCAAGTCGGGCGGAATGTTTAGTCTTAAAAAACTATTGTTGTTTAAAGCTTTATATTGTAATATAAATTTTTATGTATCACGTAATTAGGGCTAATTTTTAACGTCTTCTTATTAGATTTCTTATCTTGTATATTTTTTAAATGTCAATATATATATGCAGCATTTCCATATCAAAAGTCAGTTCTATTGTAATCCAGATGTTATCTCTTTAATTCATGACACGTTTGTTTAAACGAGAAATAAATTGTTTTAACCGTTACATTTGAACCAGTTAACTTAATGTCTTTATTGATCACGCACATTGGCTATTAGGTCTATTTTTCCTTTGCCCCCTGGCGGACGAAACCTACAACTCGTAAGAAATACGTTATTCAAACTTCATTCTTTCTGCAACGTGCAAGGTCTGCGCAAGGTTTGTCTCCATCAATATTTTATAATCGTAAGTAGGGTAATTTTTGTATTTAATTTGAATTTAAACCATGATTAAGGCAAACTTAATTAGTTTATTAGTTGATAAAATACGGAATTCCCGAGGTTTTATTTGTACTAATTATGGGAAGGATTCTAAGTAGTAGTGGTATGTGGTGAATTGCCGCGTAATGTAAGGTTAGCTGCTTGGCTCATTGTGTATCGCGATTAGCGCAAGTTGGTCAAAAGTTTTTACCTCTCCGAGTGACGTATGTCACGGAGAGGTATTACACCGGCCGTGTCTGTCTGTGTGTCTATCTGTCAGACCCCACGTGACCGCGTTCGCAGTTTGCGTATCGGAGCAAACGTGTTCCCAATTTCCGGACTGCATTGACAGTTCACGGAAATTTGGGTTTGTCTCCTCTGGCTATTCTACTTGAGTTTTAACACCACCAGCTTTGGTTTTCGTCCACTCCACATGGACACTAGTCTGTACTTGCTAGCTTCCTAGCACAAACATCTTCTGATCTTCGTCAATTTCACCTTGCACCAGCTTCTATGCACCACCACCTTCTGTTCTTCGTCAATTCCACATTGACACCAGCTTCTATGCACCACCATCTTCAGGTCTTTTTCCATTCCACATGGACGCCAGTCAGTCCATTCCGGCTTCTTTTCCTTCGTCACCGTTTGGTTTCAAGATATACGCGGCGATCGGCTAGAGTTACGAGAAACGTCTAGCCTCCCAATGGCAGGGCTGCCAGTTATACCCTAGTAGCACTGCCGACGTAGGGCCTACATGGTCGGCCTTGTGTGTTACCGACGAGTTGGTAAAAAGTCACTGATAAGTCGGGAGAGTAATGGTTTGAAAGTCGAAATGTCCGCCTGGAGGGACGACGGCCCGTCGGTTTTCCTACTGTTTTGAGGCTACTATAAAACGACTGTTGGCCGACTATATGTCGGCGTCATTATGCCTACATAAAGCCGCACTCAATCCGACGATTTCGCGGCTTTTTAGTATAGGAACGGTAAATCGTCGGTAAAGGGCAGGTAGAGTAAGGGTTTGAGAATCGAAATGTCCGCCCGGTGGGACGATGGCCCACTGGTTTACCGACTGTTACGACACGAATGAAATACGACCCTCATCCAACACGTTTGAGAGTCGACTTAACCGCCTGTCAGCAAGAGGTCCGACGCTTTTGCGACGATCAAACCTTAACTCGAGGCCCGACGGTTTGTCAACGATCAAGCCTTAACTCGAGGCTTCATTCGCTTATAGTAAAGAATACTGATACCTAGTATTGAAATTTCTTTAATACATTTTCAACGAAAATCACTTTAGAATTTGTACTTTGAATATTTCAAGTAACATACAGGTTGAGCATCAATTATAGCAATTTCAAATATTAAACAACGTATTCGATATTACACGACTAGTCTAATGGAAATATTAGCTGCCTAGCTAATTGGTTTCAACGAAAAGTAAACTTTTTCAGGGCGAGTATAATATTTACATAAATTAAAGCATTTATTAATATTCATTGTTAATATCTTCGATGTGGCCAGTTACTATCTCTTAAAAACAAAAATCTTAATGAAAAATATTATTATACGCTGCCAGATTTTTTAAGGAAAAAGAAAAACATACAATTCTAAAGGGTATTATTTCACACATTTTTCTCTTAAAATGTTTGAAACCGCATAAAAATTCTGTAACTAAAACAAATTGAGATCTATTTTGGAATTCAGTTTTATTTTCACAACCAAAAATCTCTAAAATACTTAATATATAAGGTTTTTGAACTCCAAGCGCCCCAAAACACTTGCTTCTTTTATATTCAAACAAAGAAACTGAAGGTATACATAAACGTTTAAGTTTTGGTTTCACTTTATAGGGGTGTGGTTCCCAGCAGATGAGAAGCTAGGTAAAAAGCAAAGGCTTATGCATAAACCTGGCTCTAAGAGGTAGATAAATTGATAATTCAATAACAAAATTCAAACCTTACGTGACAAACGAAGACGTTTCTAGTTTATATAGTGTGACCAAGAACCTTAGCGATGAAATTGAAAGTTAGCAAGCCTAGAACTAATCATTTTCGACCACAAAAATCTCGTTTAAACATTCTAACGACTCAGCAGCGTCAGAGATACTGGAAAGGCTGACTTGCTTTCGCACTAGCAGCGCCCTCTTCGATGATGACGTGCATGGCGTTAACTAAGTTACGCCAGTAGAACAGAGGCGTGTCACCTGACCCGAGAAATTACAGGAGGGAAAATTCAAACTAGAAAATCAGATGTGTTTTCTTGCTTTGCAGTTTTTTGAAAGGTTATGTTTCTAGTGTTGCCAAAAATATAGTATTATCAACTTCTAATTGTGGGTCGAAATATAGTATAAGTTAAATATTTAACAAAAATATTTTGGTGGCATATGCTGAATAGTAAAAGTAAAAAAAACCGTCCCACGGAAAAAGAAGGCCTACCAACAACTTCGTTTATCATTTTACTCTTTTTAAACGTGACAATACCGACTAGCGGGAAGGAGTTGGTAATCAATTGGAAAAAAATAAGTTGGAATTTTCTAGACGGTAGGCAAGCCTACTTCAAAACACCACAGTTCCAACTGTCGGATAAATGTCGGTTACTAAACGGCCTAAGAATATTTTGCTTTTAATTTTACTCTTCTTAAACGTCACAATACCGACTAGCGCGAGGGAGTTGGTAATCAATTGGCAAAAAATGTGTTGGAATTTTCTAGACGGTAGGCAAGTCTACTTTAAACCATCTCAGTTCCAACTGTCGGATAAATGTCGGTTACTAAACGGCATAAGCATAACTTTGCTTTTACATTTACTAGCGCGAAAGAGTCGGTAATCAATTGGCAAAAAATAAGTTGGAATTTTCTAGACGGTAGGCAAGTCTACTTTAAACCATCTCAGTTCCAACTGTCAGATAGATGTCGGCATTGGCAACTAAAAGAAGTAGTCGGCTCCATGAGTGGGAAAAGTGTGGGAATACGCATGGTACAGCCGACTGGACCGTAAACCGACTATTCGACCTTTAACCGACTGTTTTGCGGAAGGCTTGTGCTACTGGGGTAGTAATAATATTTAATTAATTATTTAAGATAAACTTATTTCTATGTAATGACACAAGTGACAGTTTATATAGAACGAGTAACGAAGATTGCATCCGAATCCAAACACTACTCGCACATCAAAGTTAATATAAAGCGAGTAGGATGACAAGATCTCTTACAAAACGATAACATTTCCTTTTTGCAGAATATTAAATGTAAATATTTTAAATATTTTTCGGCATTACGATTCTTTAAGTACTTCTGTAGCCATAAAGCTCTGTTTCATCTTAATATTCCAAGAACATCTTTTGATATTAACATTTCAAATTTGGTGTTTACTTTATAATTCAGCTTTACTACATTTATATATAGTGTAATCGCATTTTTTATATTCATTATATAATATGGGTCTTAATTCTTCATCTATCCACAAGTGTGAAACTATTGGGTCTGTGAAATGAGATACCCTAGATTTAAACTAGAAATGACCTTGTTTCGCCTCCTCTTATAGGAGGTGTTAACGGTTCAGAGTGAGCCGAAAGTTAAATACAACCTTCAGTGATACATTTAGGTTCTCATTAGAATTATTGAGGATACAAAGGAAATTATTAAACGCTTAAGCCTTTGCTAAAGACCTTGGCAATATTTCGCCAATTTGAATGATGTATTTCCGGTTTTTCTCATTGGCTGGTGGACCTGTGTTTAGAAAGTAAATTCGTCTCGGCTCGGAGAGGTTAATTTTGGTTTCCCAACTTGTTTGATAATTACATGTACTTACCGCCATTAAGACTGTTGCTCAATCTTGAAAAATTACTAGGGGGTAAACATAATAACAAGGACTCGCGACGGCAATATAGCTATGAAATTTTAAACGCCCGCTGAAAGCTATACCATTCTCATACCAGGAATGAAAAATATTTGAGGAAAGCTCGATATTTTGAAAGTAAACAACGATATTTTGCTAAAATGCGTAAGTTATTTCGGTTGTAAATGAAGATAAACAACAACATTTTGGAAAAAGCGTAATATTTCGGAACGTAAATGATAATAACAATATTTTGGAAAAGGCGTAAATTATTTAGGAAACAAAATAAATGTAAACATCAATATTTTGGAAAAGGCATAATATTATTTGGGAAGTAAATAAAGATAAAAAACTCTTTTGGAAAAGGCGTAACATTATTGGGAAGTAAATGAAGATAAATAATATTTTGGAAAGGCGGTCGATAATTGCCACACATTTCTGCATTGCCATCGGTTTAAACAGTTTTGCAGCTTATGGTGCATAATTTTTAATGGATAGGGTTGGGACGTCTAATTCGGAACACGTCTAATTCAGTTCACTTTTTTAAAAATCGGCTTAAATTTGTTTTGGGGGGCTTCAATTCGGAGAAAACGAGGCCTAAAATATCAATGATTCATCGCGAATCCATTAAAAATTATCCCGAGATTTTAGGAAAACATCCCGAGAATATACGAATATAATTAGCAGAGAACCCAAATTAAGCAGATTAAATTAATAGAAATTTTAGGGCTGCCAAGGCCTCAGCAAATAAGGTTTCGAGAACGACTGAGGATAGGTACGCTCACTCACCTGATTTCAAATGAAAGTACCACTCCTTAGCTACAATTTATGACCATTGGGAATATGGTAGAAAAGATATTTCACTCACAATTCCCAATCAAAAAAATATGTCCATTACGTCTAATTCGGAACGATGAAAAATGCACCGCTTGCCCTCTTGATTACTTGTACTACACTCATCCTAACCTATAATTATGGTAATCGTGAACATCGTTAAGTACAAGACCAAGACTGTATAACACCAATAGCAGACTATTCTTTCGCTTCGCGCCAAAACGCGGTATTTCCACCGCTATTTCGCGGCCTCTAAATATTTATATTTATTAACCTCTTTGAAAGTGAGTTTTCTGTTTTCTTAGCCTGTTCACCGAATTAAAATAACCCTGCTCGGATTTGAAACCACCCTTTACCATTTAAAACCACCCTTTACCAATTAAAACCCCCCCTGTTCCGAATTAAAACCCCCCTGTTCCGAATTAAAACCACCCTGTTCCGAATTAAAACCACCCTGTTCCGAATTAAAACCACCCTGTTCCGAATTAAAACCACCCTGTTCCGAATTAAAACCACCCTAGTTCCGAATTAGATACAATTGTTCCGAATACGACGTAACTACAATGTTTGGGAAAAACCTATTTTCTCACTTAATAATTACATTAGAAAGATGAAAAGGGGCTTAAAATATGCGCAAAGGTTCGATCTACAAGTCTACAAACATAAATAACATCTGCAATTGCCAAAAATACGCTATATTATGTAATTTTAAAAAAGTTTCTGAATTGGACGTCACTACCTAGTTCCTTCCAGCAATTTGAACCCTATTTCACCATCATTTGCTTCCCATTAATTGACCGTCTTTTCTGAAATATTGTTGCTTATCTTCATTTACTTCCAAAATAATATTATGCCTTTTCCAAAAAATAGTTGTTCAATGTTCATCTTGATTTCCTAATATAATAATTTACGCATATTAGCAAAATATCGAGCTTTCTTCAAATATTTTTTATCCTGGTATGAGAATTGTATATATTTCAACGGGTGTTTAATATTTCATAGCTACATTTCCGTCGCTAGTCCTTGTTATTATGTAATTTTTCAAGATTGAATGCAGAATGCGCTTGGGCGCGCAGCGGTCTTAATGGCGATAACAGTACATGCAATTTTCAAAGTTTCAAAAACACCTTTGACCAACTTGCGGCGAGTTTAGAGTGTTTTCAATATTTTTTTTCGAACTCCCCGTGTGCTAATTAGTCAGAAACCAGTGTTGGTTGGGTTAGTTAGATAATGTTTAAACCTACCAAAGTGTTTTTCAAATTGTGGTTAAGGCGTATTTATAGGTTAATTTCATATTAATATAGATTAATGGAGTTTATTTTACGTTAGTTTCAAATTAATTGAGGCTAAAAGGGATTATTTTAAGGTACATTCTAAATTAATTTAGATTAATGGAGTTAGTTTTATGTTAAGTTATTTTCATATTAATTTAGGTTAAAGGGATTGTTTTTAGGTTAATTTATAATAAATTTAGATAAATGAAGTTTATTTTAGGTTAAATAAAAATATCAACGATCTACACATTATACCTTGAAGAACGGCCTTTATCTAAATATGAAAGGGAAAATGTTAAAAAAAATTATTTTTACAAAATAATTAGCATTTAATTGGCCTTAAAAACGACGACTACTGTGCCGCTATTTTAGAGGCGTCTGCTTACCCCCACGGCATTAGTTGAAGCAATCCCTCGCGGCTTGCGGGTTCAGTAATAAATGGTAATTAATTTTAAATAAGAGAATCTATCATTTATTTTTTAACATTTTCTTTTATTTTTAGTAAAAGGAAGTTCTTTTAAGGGATAATGTTATGTTGCCTGAATTTTCCATTTCATTTAGAGTTGTTTTCAAGTATATGAGGTTATTATGAAAATCTGGTATTTATTCTTATCTCCAAGCATTGGAAGGAATAACTTCCAGCCAATGTGCTTGTAAGGAATTCTATTCGGGTAGAAAATTAGAGAAATGCTCGAGTCGCGAAGAAAAGGCAAAATAGATTCGGCTTTGAGTTTGAATGTCATATATTTATTGTCTTTTCGACTTGGATTCTTCTTAGTGCTCATTTTACTTTCCCTTTAATTTCAGTAAAATATGGCATCCAATTGTGCTAAAAAGGGTAAGTAGAACTCGCTTTCTTGCTACACGATTCGTTTACAACTCAAAACCAATTTTTTATTTCTTATTTTTTTATTGTTTTGAAAAGCCGTAGATACCGAAAAGCCCTTTAAACAGGGTAAGATCGTAAACTAATCTAACCCAACTTGTTAACGTTAACTAATCGTTTCTTATCTGTTATATAAAGGTTATACCAGAGAATTTGTCTACAGAACTAAAAACGATAAAGGGTTCTTAGAAGTATTTTATTATGCGCCGAAAAAAGATAACCAAGAGCGCGGAGATAGACTTGTGAGTTCTTGCGTTAAACTATAATTTAAAGGCCGAGTTCCAACGAAAAGGATTCTAGCTAACTGAGCATCGGGACGAATAATGGGGCGACCTCTCAGATTTCCAGCGAAAGTTGTGAGGGTTCTAGCTGAAGATAAACAATGTTTCCTTGCAAATATTTGCATTCCTCTGAAGGAAACTCTTGTTTATCGTCAATTCGCTAGAACCTCTCAGGGAATCTAAAGTCTGCACGGTCGCTCTGTTGTTCCAGCAAAATGGGTAAACTGAAGGTAAATAATAGAACGTCGGAGGGATGCAAAATTCGGTTAAGTGAAAACCATGCTTTAGTCTCGACTAGGAGGATCGAGGGGTTTTAACCTCTATCCTCCTAGGTCTCGATGTTTGCTGTTCAGTTTGCTTGCGTTTTGGAGCTCTGTCTTGAAGAGTAAATTTTCCCCAGTAGCACAAGCCTTCCGCATAACAGTCGGTTAAAGGTCGAATAGTCGGTTTACGGTCTAGTCAGCTGAACCATGCTTATTTCGATACTTTTCCGACTCATGAAGCCGACTACTTCTTTTAGTTGGCAATGCCGACATCTATCTGACAGTTGGAACAGAGATGGTTTAAAGTAGGCTTGCTTACCGTCTAGAAAATTTCAACTTTTTTTTTGCCAATTTATTACCGACTCTCTCGCGCTAGTCGGTATTGTGACGTTTAAGAAGAGTAAATTTTAAAGAAAAGTTATGCTTAGGCCGTTTAGTAACCAACATTTATCCGACAGTTGGAACTGAGATGGTTTAAAGTAGGCTTGTCTACCGTCTAAAGAATTCCAACTCATTTTTTGCCAATTGATTACCAACTACCTCGCACTAGTCTTTATTGTGACGTTTAAGACGAATAAAATTAAAAGCAAAGTTATTCTTAGGCCGTTTAGTAACCGACATTTATCCGACTGTTGGAACTGTGGTGGTTTGAAGTAGGCTTGCCAACCGTCCTGAACATGTAACCCACTTTTGCCCATTGATTACCAACTCCTTCCCGCAAGTCGGTATGGTCACGTTATAAAAGAGTAAAATGAAAAACTAAGTTGTTGTATAGGCCTTCTTTTTCCGTGGGACGGTTTTTTTGACTTTTACTATTCCGCATATGCCACCAAATTTTTTTTGTTATATATTTAACTTATACTATATTTCGACCCACAAGCAGAAGTTGATAATACTATATTTTTGGCAACACTAGAAACATAACGTTACAAAAAAACTGCAAAGCAAGAAAACACATCTGATTTTCTAGTTTGAATTTTCCCTCCTGTAATTTCTCGGGTCAGGTGACACGCCTCTGTTCTATTGGCGTAACTACGATAACGCCATGCACGTCATCATCGAAGAGGGCGCTGCTAGTGCGAAAGCAAGTTAGCCTTTCCAGTATCTCTGACGCGGCTGGGTCGTTAGAATGTTTAAACGAGATTTTTGTGGTCGAAAATGATTAGTTCTAGGCTTGCTAACTTTTAATTTCATCGCTAAGGTTCTTTGTCACACTATATAAACTAGAAACTTCTTCGTTTGTCACGTAAGGTTTGAATTTTGTTCAATTTATCTACTTTTTAGAGCCAGTTTTATGCATAAGCCTTTGCTTTTTTACCTATCTTCTCATCTGCTGCGAACTACACCCCTATAAAGTGAATCCAAAACTTAAACGTTTATGTATACCTTCAGTTTCTTTGTTTGAATATAAAAGAAGCAAGTGCTTTGGGGCGCTTGGAAATCAAAAACCTTAAATATTAAAGATTTTTGGTTGTGAAAATAATACTGAATTCCAAAATAGATCTCAATTTTTTTTTAGTTACAGAATTTTTTTGCGGTTTCAAACATTTTAAGAGAAAAATGTGTGAAATAATACCCTTTAGAATTGTATGTTTTTCTTTTTCCTTAAAAAAAATCTGTAAGTGTATATCAGGGTTGCCACAGTACCTGGATATCCTGGAAAAGTCAGGGAATTTAAAAATGGGCCAAAAGGTCAGGGAAAAGTCGGGAAATTTTAAAAATTTTAGCAAATTCTGGGAACTTGATTTTAGTGGGTAAAAGTATTTATTGAAAGAGTAATGAAAGTTTCTCCTTATCCTCTCTTAACACAGAAAACTCCATAAGCAATCCTTAAAAATGTCTAGAATTGTTTTTCTAAAGTAAATGCCTTCAAAAAAGCTCTTAAGACTGTTATTTATAGTTAAAATGATTCTTATTCATTTTGGTGCCACAAATACATTGGAAAACTTAATGTAGAGAGTTTATTTAATTGTAAGCACTTAAAACGTGCTGTAAAAATTTACCCTACCGCCCTAAAAGGTCTGGGAAAATCTGAGAAAAAGGTCAGGGAAAACCTGGAAAAGTCCGGGAATTTTGTTCTGAAAATTCCGTAGCAACCCTGTATATTTTTCATTAAGATTTTTGTAATTTAAGAGATAGTAACTGGCCACATCGAAGATATTAACAATGAATATTAATAAATGCTTTAATTGATTTAAATATTATACTCGCCCTGAAAAATTTTACTTTTGGTTAAAACCAATTAGCTAGGCAGCTAATATTTCCATTCGACTAGTCGTGTAATATCGAATACATTGTTTAATATTTGAAATTGTTATAATTGACGCTCAACCTGTATGTTACTTGAAATAACCAAAGTACAAATTCTAAAGTGATTTTCATTGAAAATGTATTAAAGAAATTTCAATACTTGGTATCAGTATCCTTTACTATAAGCGAATGAAGCCTCGAGTTAAGGCTTGATCGTTGCAAAACCGTCGGGCCTCGAGTTAAGGTTTGATCGTCGCAAAAGCGTCGGACCTCTTGCTGACAGGCGGTTAAGTCGACTCTAAAACGTGTTGGATGAGGGTCGTATTTCTTTCGTGTCGTAACAGTCGGTGAACCAGTGGGCCGTCGTCCCACCGGGCGGACATTTCATTTCTCAAACCCTTACTCTACCTGCCCTTTACCGACGATTTACCGTTCCTATACTAAAAAGCCGCGAAATCGTCGGATTGAGCGCGGCTTTAGGTAGGCATAATGACGCCGACATATAGTCGGCCAACAGTCGTTTTATAGTAGCCTCAAAACAGTAGGAAAACCGGCGGGCCGTCGTCCATCCGGGCGGACATTTCGACTCTCAAACCCTTACTCTACTAGCCCTTTACCGACGATTTACCGTTCCTATACTAAAAAGCCGCGAAATCGTCGGATTGAGTGCGGCTTTAGGTAGGCATAATGACGCTGACATATAGTCGGCCAACAGTCGTTTTATAGTAGCCTCAAAACTGTAGGAAAACCGGCGGGCCATCGTCCCTCCAGGCGGACATTTCGACTTTCAAACCATTACTCTCCCGACTTATTAGTGACTTTTTACCAACTCGTCGGTAACACACAAAGCCGACCATGTAGGCCCTACGTCGGCAGTGCTACTGGGGTAGCGCAAGCTTTAGAAATTCCAACCAGTAGCTTTTCGGACCCTATTGATGTTGTAGAAAGCTTCACTAAAACTATAAAAATCCCGAAGCTTTGGAAAAGTATTGCCTAACCTGCCTAACCAATTTACGCATGATTGCACCCGTTGAATACAATCTTGGTTTTTCAAATAAAACAGCAAAAAGTGGAAAGCTCAGAATGGAAACCTTTCAGTATGTCCCTATATTAGAGCTTCTAGAGCTGTTGCTTAGCAAAAATGACATTTGGGAAGAAGTAACAAAAGACAAAAACGGAACGTCTGCAAAAGAAAAAGAATATCTTTCTGATATAGAAGATGGGTCAAATTTTCAATCTCACTGGCTTTTTTCAACAAATCGGAAAGCCCTGCAAATACTGCTCTACACAGACGAAATAGAAGTAGCTAATCCAATAGGGGCTAAAAAGGGTACACATAAGTTGAGCATGACCTACATGGCACTTGAAAATATAAGCTCTAGATATCGTAGTAAACTCTCGAGTATTTATTTGTTGGTGGCAGTTTTGGATAAGCATCTCAAAAAATATGGGTATGGGAAAGTTTATCAGCCTTTAATAGATGATATTTCTAAACTAGAAACAGAAGGCTTAACCGTATCAAATGGCTCAATAACTGAGACCTTTCATGGAACTGTACTAACTTTGTCAGGTGAAAACTTATCAAGTCACGCTATTGCTGGCTTTACACAATCATTTTCGAAAGGTCGGGTCTGTAGGTTCTGTATGGCCTCGCACGAGGAAATTTAAGGAGAGTCAATACGTTTTAAGAACGGAAGAAATCATAAATTAACATATTAAAAATGTTGAAGATAACTTTCAAAATTCCTCCATATATGGGGTTAAAACAAATGTTGCTTCAAACAACTACTAGACTTTAAAGTCTCTCAATCTTTCCCTCCTGACTGCATGCACGATTTATTCGAGGGTATTGTACCAAAATTCCTCCGCGTTTTAATAATTAAATTAATTAGGGACGAATCTCTCACTCTAAAAGTAATAAACGAAAGAATTCTTAATTTCAAATACGGGCCAATAACTAAATCAAAAATTCCGAGTACCATCTCGGACGGCGTTATTCAAGGGAAATCGAATATAAGTGGCTCAGCTTCCCAAAAGCAGTGCTTGTTTCAGTTATTTCCGTTAATGTTTGGGGATTTAGTTAGTGAAGGAAACGAGACATGGAAGTGTATATTACTTTTAAGCGAGATTATTGAAATTATTTGTTCCCCCTTAGTAGAAAAATCTTGGCTTCCATATCTTAAGATAATTATAGATGATTTCCTAGCATTAGCGGTAGAACAAGAATTAGATATTTTCATTCCCAAGTTACACTATCTGATCCATTATCCACGGCTATTGGCTGAATTCGGACCTCTTATTAAATTGTGGTGTATGAGATATGAAGCAAAGCACCAATATTTTAAAGAAATTATTAAGCGGTGCCGAAATTTCATTAACGTCCCAAGAACAGCTGCTAAACGTCACCAATTTCTGCAGTGTTATGAATTAAGTGGACTTAACGGTCTAATACAAGATTCAATAGATGACGGCAAATCAGTTTTAATAAAGAACTCAGTGTTACCAAAAAGCCTTTTGGAAAAGGTAAAACTACACATGCAAGCTAATTATCCATCGAAAATTGTTGAGAACCTTTATCAATCGCCAACGCTTCAACTTAACGGAGTTAAATACCAAAAAGAAACAGTTGTAGTCATGGACCTATTGCACAGTGAAGATATCCCATTATTTTTCAAAATCACAAATATCATACAATGTTGCAATATATGGCTTCTCTGTGGAAGGGTTTTTGTTCCAAGCCGATTTAACAGTCATTACAACTCATATGAATTATATGATGCGAAATACTGGAAAATCATAGAACCGGGTTGCGAAAGAAATGGTTTCTACTCTCTCGAAATCTATTCAAAAGATGGAAAGCTATATATTCCACTACGACACTGTCTGAGCAAATGGACTAATTTGTAAATGTTGCGTATATTGTATGTGTGTTCCTTTGAATGTTTATTATATTTAAAATTCCAGTTTTTATGTTTTTTCTTCAAATAACTAGTTAATTCCCTATTAAAGATGCCGGAGTACCATGTTACTTATGGTTTGTCCAAAAAACTGCTAAAACTGGTTGAGAATGCTGATTACTCTGATTTATTAGAGCATATTTTGAGTTCATTCAAAATAAGTAACTCGAGCGACAGCCTCTTGTTACAAGTTTTTCAAACTAAGTATGACGATTGGTTGGACATAGAACACGAATTACCTGACGATGGCTCACGTCTGAAAGTTACACTTAAATCTCAAACCGATGACATCGCGGCAACTGAATGTAGTCCCAGTACATCTGAAATCAACGACAATGAAGCTGTAGAATCAGTTAATGGATGCTCAAGGTGCTTTAAATAATTTAACCTCAATTGAAAATGTCAGAAATCAATATTTTACAAATAATTTTGTTTATAGTTCAAGTTTGCAAACGAGGCCGATATTTCCTCTTGTGTATTCTGGGCCAAGGTTTGCTGTGGACGTTGAAAATATGATTTCCAAAAAAAGACGAAGATGTATTTTCAAGAAAGATGAGATCAAAAATCATAAACACTTTGTATGAAGATTTGTCCCGCTATACGAAGTATGATCTTGTATACCCTTGGAGAGGCTTTTTCCCTGGTTATAATAATGTCTATTTATAGGTATCCCTCACATGAACAATATATTGAAGTTGTGAAAAGACTTATTCAAAAACACAAATTTTTGAGTGATCGTGATGAACACGGAAACGCACATCAACTCACAAAGGCATATGTAAGAACACTGGTCACTGGGATTATATTTATGATGCTAATTGTTATTACACAGACAACATGGTGGCAGTCGCTAAAAAATAAATTTAAGCATGAAAGATTTCCACTAATTGGGGATTCGGAAATAGCGAAGGCTAAATTAAACCATGGAGCCTCGGTACAAAAAAAAGAAAAGCTAAAGATCTGCAACCAGATGACTCGCAACCAGGCGATTCAGATGGTTTAAATATGAATGCAATTTTACCAAAGAGAAAACGACTTGGGGTATGCTTTCCGCTTGAAAAAAAATCATATTTAATATAAAACTAATGTAATATGCATATTCTACTACAGAATCCGTCAAATGGTGATTATAGGGGCGAAGACGAAAAGAGTGTGAAAGCTCATATTTCCCAACTCCAAAAAGAGTGGAGCAAAAGTCAACCAGATGATATCACAATAGATCTAAAGATGTCCGTAACTCTGGTGTATAGGGAAGCCCTAGCTGCTGACGAAAATGTCTTGATATCAGATATTTTTGCGCAATTTCCAACTTTGTTTTGCGAAAAACAGGTGGGTGAAAATTATTTTAAAACTATTATAAATTCTTATATAATTAAATTATATTACAGATGTATAAAGAAATGAACCGACGGGCAAATCTTAGTAGCCCCATAGAAAAAATTGTTATCAAGTTTGCTGAACTTCACCATGAGAAAATTTTAACTTTAATTGGTAAAAAGCCGAAAAGGAAACATTTTATCAACAAATTGGATGACTACTGTGATGCCTTAAGTGGTGAAAAGACTAAAGGTACTATTTATTACTTTAATTTATACTGTTGAAAATTTAGTCAACCCTCATTAAATTTAGATGTTAGGATCTCTGCAGCTATGGTTGGTTTGCCTCATTTATTCAATGAGGAAATAACTCCTTGGGTTTCTGAAAAGGTACATGTTTTGAAATTAGTTGTGATTATAGTTTTTTTTTTTGAATATGCATCTCATTGAAATATCTTATCCAAGGATGACGCATCAGCAACCCCTTTGGTCAGAGTTGTTCACGACACTTTTTTCACTAAACCAGTTAGTGTTACAATAGGAGAGGAGAGAATTCAATGTTGTGATGTACTTCATGCCATAGCTGTGAACTTCTCCTGTTACTATGTGTTCCATTTAGAATACAATACTAAGGTGAAGAGAACTTTAGAGTTCGTGCAATTTGCAATTTTAACAAGTTGGGAAAACCAAAATATTACCTCTCCGAGTCGGTGGAAAAGACTAATATACGACTCAATATCGAAATACTAGACCAGTATTTTTTCGCTTTGTTTTGTCTAACGAGGCTGAAGTCATTGAATAGTTTTCTCTACATTGTCAAAATATATAATCATCCGCTAATCCTAGGTTTTAATTCATTACTTACAAAGAATATATAAGTTCTATGTTAAATTTTATTCTCTGATGCATACCACTAGCTTTGCCTTATATAACGTTTAATTCAGAATAAAATATGTAAGACACAATTTCCATTAGAACATACCTTTACGAGAAGATCTTGTGTCCGTTCTAACGAAAAATTGAACTTTCCTTATCACTTTTTCAAGGTTATAGAACTGAAAGGGTTTCTTTTACCTTAGCGTTTATCTCGGTAATTTTAAAGTTCACTTTCAAATCATGAATCTTTATTTAATCTTTAGTCTCCCTAATTAAAACTACATGAAATGTCCTAAACATATCTCTAATTTTCATTACTACCAATTTATGCAAAACTACTAATGGCTAATTCGAACCAAAAAAAAACACTCGTACGTCAAAAACAAGCTTCTGGGAAAACCCACTTATGTTTAGTAAGTCGACAGAATTAATAATAATAAAATATTTATTGCCTGTGCTCATCAAGTGTCCATTATAAACTGACTACAAAGTAGCTAGCTCCTTTATGAGGAAACCTCGTTAATCGCTATAGGTGGCGCGCACTAGTGGAATAGATCAGGGAATACTAGTGGCGAGACTAACAATATATGATAATGTTATTAAGAGTATATAGCAAGAGTATATATCAAGTGTATTAATAAAGTATATAACAGGAGCATATAACATATTTCATTCTTTAAAAAATATAAGTATTACGAAAAAATTTTGGATTGAAAATATTAGTTCTTGTTCGGGTTGACCTTGGTTGTTGTGTACTTGCTGTAAATGTGTAAATGGTGCTCGTGTGCTGGGTATGGCGGATACAGAAATTGTCTTGGGAAATGGGGAAGTTCCCGGAGAAATTCGAGTAGCGCTGTTCGGGTGTTGTCCAGCGTCTGAGCAGTCGTCGTTCAGCGTCTGAGCAGTCGTCGTGCCAGAAGTACTTAAAGTCCTAATGTTTGATATTGATGTTGTACGTGGCGGTTCGACTTTACGCGGTGTAATTACAACCACTATTTGCTTTTGGTCTGGTCTTGACGTTTGAAGTATAGTAGGAGATCGGATCTCTGTTGCTGAAATCGGTGAATGAGTTTGAGTTGTTAAGACTGAAATTTGATTTTGCAAGGGTCGTGGTGTTGGAGATGTGTTCTGCGTTGCCGAGGTCGGTGAATAAATTGTTGAAATTGAACCCTCGTATTGTATGGGTGATGGTAATCTTCCTAGTCTGACTCTTGAAGTTGTTCGGTAAGTATTGGCCGCAGGATCGGGTAGATTGGTTTAAGTTTGCCTCAAATGCTTAACACAATTGGCCTCCACCTGTTGTACTTCTTGTGCCGTGTTGGGTTCAGCGTAGTCGCTTTGAGGTACCGTACTGTGTAGGTGTGTCGGACGTATTTGGTGGTGAGTTCTCCGCAATGTTTTTCCGTCATTTATCTTCAGGATATACGACAAGGGCTCTTTGCTTCCGTGTAGTACTTCTGCAGGTTTCCATTACCGTGATCCGACATGGTAATATACTGGTCTCAGGTATTGTGCGGTGCGCGTGATTTTGACGTTTAATCATTGGGTTTTTTAATCCAGTAAGGTTTGCGAATATGACAAGTTGAAAAGTGCGTTCGAAGTGTTTGTTTTGTTTATAGTTAACGGTGTTCAGGTACGGCGTCCTTTTAACATCTCGCTGGGTGACGGTAGCTTTCCAATGGGCGTCGAACGATATTCCATAAGAACATACTGTAGGTCACGACCTTCCTGTTGCGCTTTGATTGCCAGGTTGTTTATTGTTTGTATGGTTCGTTCTGTCATACCGTTGCTTTTTATGAATGGTATGCGCTGGATGTTACGTGTTCTACTGCCCATTGTTGGAGTAAACCCTTGAAAAAGCTCGAGTTAAAGGGAGGACCATTAACAGACACCTATTTCTGCGGAGCACCATATCGACAGAATTGTGGATTTAGGAACTTTATTATCGCTTTATCATTAGTGCTTCGTAACACTCGAGCTTCTACGCATTTGGAGTAATAGTCAACTAGAATGATCAGATTTGTATTATTGATGTGGAAGAGATCCGCACCAACAGTGTGCGAGGGTAGCTGAGGTACATCGTGAGGCGTAAGCGCATAGCGTGTTGGAACGATCCCTTTTTTCGGCAAGTTGTACAGTTCTGGACATACTTTGTGATGTCTCTTTTCATTTGTGGCCAGTAGAGATACAGCTTGGCTTTAGATAGGCACGCGGTTATTCCTTGATGAACTAAGTGAATTTGGGTCATGGCATCACGGCGGAGCACTTCGGGACGTAAAGCGCATCCCCTCTGTAAATTAGGCCTTCTGATACATGAAGTTCTTCTTTTATCGCCCAGAACGGCTTTAACTCGGTGTGTAATTTTTCGTATGCAGATGGCCATCCTTCTTTTATGTAGAAAAATCGTTTGTGCAGCTGGCTCAGATGCGGTAGCGTTGTTGAATTGAGTTTGTTTTCCTTGAAACAGAGCCACACTCCCGGCTCATCGGTTTCTAAGTAGGATGAGTCAATTTCTGTCGTGGATTGAGGAGCGCGTGACAACTTGACGGGCACTTGTAAATGAGTGCCAGGTATGTGGACCATCGTTATTATTTGGCATCTGAGCAGGCGAAGAACAAAGCGCTGGATGCGTGGTGAGACTCTTAATGATGACAATTAAAGGTTTATTATTGGCCTGTAGGATAAAGGGGACTCCAATGACATAATAGTGGGATCTTTCGCACGCGTAGACTATGCCTAGAAGTTCACGTTCTATTGGCGCGTAGTTTAGTTGAGTGCGGGTGAAAGATGTTGAAGCATACTCAACAGGTTTACCATTTTGTAGTAGTACTGCACCGACGCCTATTAGGCTGCTTTCTACTGATATTGTCCTGGTGGCTTGCGAATTGTATTAGGCCAGTACTGGGGACGAGGAGATTAGACGTTTAGGTTTTAGGAAGACAGCTTCCCTCTTTGCGTCCCACATGAATGAGACCTCTTTCTTCAGGAGCTCGCGTAGTGGAGCTGTAATTGTTGAGTGTTGGGGCAAGAATTTTGCCAAATAATTCACCATGCCAAGGAATCTTGGTAGTGATTTTTTGTCTGTTGGGGACGGTATTCATTGACTCGCTTGAACTTTTTTTGGTGAAATTTCGAGGCCTTTGGAGGACAGGATGTTGCCCAAGTATTATATCATGTCTACCGCTAGTTGCTGGAAATAATTCTGACGCTGAGGAGAGACCATAAGG
The DNA here is from genome assembly GCA_019434445.1 of Phalangium opilio. Taxonomy (NCBI): domain Eukaryota; kingdom Metazoa; phylum Arthropoda; class Arachnida; order Opiliones; family Phalangiidae; genus Phalangium; species Phalangium opilio. The sequence goes on along the minus strand of JAEQBA010004539.1, from coordinate 42,471 downwards.
TAGCCGGAGGAATCTGTATCGTCCGTAAGGTGTTGCGAATGTACACAAGTAAGAGCTTGGTTCATCCAGCTCTATGTGCCAGAACGCACTTTGCGCGTCCAGGACGGTGTAGATCAGCGTAGATTTGTTGAGCGGTAGGCATTGGATAATAGGATTCCGGGTGTGACCTTCCTTTTGGTTTTTCCACTATTAAGATTGGGTGGACCCAATCGGTGAGCTCCGTGACGGGCACTATGATGCCTAACTGTTGCATGCGTTGCAATTCCCGTTGTACTCTTGATTGCACCCACACAATACAATAATGGTTAGCGTCCTTTTTCTACGATGGTAAAAAAAACGTTTTAAACCCCATCATAGGTGATAGTGTTAAAGATAAAAAACACTTCTTGTTAAATTGTGAACTAAACTTTATTCATCTGTTTTTATTTAAACATTAGTAATAACTAATATGGATACGACTAGTATCGCTCTTTGTACAAACGCATCTTCACGTAAATAAACTTGTTCACTATACGTAACACAGAAGTGATTTTTTTTATATTTAACGATAGGCTACCTCCTCTATTTTTTATCAAAAGTGATTTTATTTAACTTACCAATTATATCTGATGAGAGAATAGTAACTCTGCCAACTGAACATACCATTTTCAGCAACCCTTCATATCTAGATATCACAGTTACCACTTCCACAGTTTCCAATTTGAGCGACCATTTCGGGCAGTAGGTTTCCAATTTGATAGACCATTTCGGGCAGTAGGTTTCCAATTTTAGCGACCCTTGAGGGCAATAGGTTTCCAATTTGAGCGACCCTTTCGGGCAATAGGTTTCCAATTTGAGCGACTCTTGCGGGCAATAGGTTTCCAATTTGAGCGACCCTTTCAGGCAATTTAGGTTTCTAATTTGAGCGACCCTTTCGGGCAATAAGTTTCAAATTTGAGCGACCCTTTCGGGCAATAGGTTTCCAATTTGAGCGACCCTTTCGGGCAATAGGTTTCCAATTTGAGCGACCCTTTCGGGCAATAGGTTTCCAATTTGAGCGACCCTTTCGGGCAATAGGTTTCCAATTTGAGCGACCCTTTCGGGCAATAGGTTTCCAGTTCAAGCAACCCTTTCGGGTGAGTTCAATTTACAAAGCTCCTAGAGCTAGGATTTCCATCAACCATTAATTACGGCTGATCATACAAAGCTCCGAGAGCTAGGACTTTCACCAACCCTTTACTTCAGGGTTATAATACAAAGCTTCTACAGCTAGGGTTTTCAACAACTTAAAAAGGTAAAGCTTCTAACCCATCTGGGTTATAAGTTCATTTTACAAAGCTCCTGGAGCTAGGATTTCCATCAACCATTCATTACGGCTGATTTTTACAAAGCTTTGAGAGCTAGGACTATCTCTAACCCTTTCGGGTTATAATACAAAGCTTCGAGAGCTAGGACTATCTCTAACCCTTTCGGGTTATAATACAAAGCTTCGAGAGCTAGGACTATCTCTAACCCTTTCGGGTTATAATACAAAGCTTCGAGAGCTAGGACTATCACTAACCCTTCCGAGTTACTATGCAAAGCTTCTACAGCTAGCACTTCAACTCATTTTGGGCAACCCTTTCTATATAGTAGTGGCGTAGCGTGACTTTATCCCACCCGAGGCTAACAATAGATTTTCTGCCCTCCTTTTTTCACAATTATGCTTATTAAGCTCTGTAATAAAGCTGTGATAATATTTACTGTTTTCTAAAGGATTAAAATGAAATGTATTTCATTAAATAAACTTTTATTTTGCGTTTTTTTTTCGAATCCAAAGTCTTTAGTATGGTGATTAAAGTTGATTTATACCTATTGTTCGATTGTCAAGATAAGGAGATTTGTTAATCTCGACTTAGACATTGAAGACTAATACATTTGATCAATTTCAATTCCGAGAATTTTCTCTCAACTCGCATACTTATAGCAGCTTTGATGAATATTATCAGCATTACAATGTTAGGTAAGCGCTTTCAAGTTTCGACTAAACAGTACAATCTAATCCCCTAGAATAGAGATCCTTTCACCCCCTCACGCTACGCCACTAAATTATGCATTACTTTCAAAGATACCTCTTTCATCATACAAAGCTCCTATAGAGCTAGGATTTCCATCAACCATTGATTACGGCTGACTTTACAAAGCTTCGAGAGCTAGGACTTTCACTAACCCTTTCGGGTTATAATACAAAGCTTCGAGAGCTAGGATTTCCATCAACCATTGATTACGGCTGACTTTACAAAGCTTCGAGAGCTAGGATTTCCATCAACCATTGATTACGGCTGACTTTACAAAGCTTCGAGAGCTAGGATTTCCATCAACCATTGATTACGGCTGACTTTACAAAGCTTCGAGAGCTAGGACTTCACCAACCCTTTCGGGTTATAATACAAAGCTTCGAGAGCTAGGGCTTTCACAGGGTTAAATTACAAACTTCTACGTGCCGTTCTTGGCAGATAAATACCACCCACTTCCTTAAAGGATGGCACACTAAAATCATCGGTATCTTTCTTCCACGTTTCAACAAAGCATAATAACTGGGCATTTTTTATTACCGTGTCTGCTAAAATATCTTCCAAATGTGCGTTTAAGGATTGCACATTATGAACATAAATGTACACCTTTTTGTTCAAAAACGGTAATCCAATACTATTTGTATCTCGTAATCTTCGAAGTTCCAATTCTACTTGATTGTTTTTAGGCGCATTTGGAACTTGAAATTTACCCTCAATATACAAACCGGAGGCGTATCTCGCCCTACTTCAAGCAACATATAAATGAGTTCTCTCTAATTTTTTTCTGGGATTACAATGCACTACTACGGACGAGTATGTATCGCCTTGACTCTTGTGTATCGTAATAGCCTCAGAAATTACCAAAGGAAACTGTCTCCTAGAGACTGAAACATTATTTTGCCTCCATTTTCTACTAAATGCCTTAATGACCTTCTCGACAGGAGTCCAAGTCCTGTTATAGTTATTCTGCTCGTACAATCCAAGACACTTTTGTCTCAAACACTTCCCAACATTAGCATCAGCAAACTCAATCCAAACCCTAAACGGAATTTGTTCCCCGAGCCTATTAGTACCGTACTCTATCTTTCTTAACCAACCTGTCGCACCATTCGTAAGTCCATCAGACGTATTGTTAGTCATCATATATCTCGCACCACAAGCGAGTGTTAGTTCTTTGGGAAGACCATACGTATCAGACGTTGCTAACGTTTGAACTTGGGAAAGAATGTTACTTTTAACTTCGCTACTAAGATCACCATTTACAACATCTACTGAAATGGAAACACACTTTTCCGTACTCATTTTTAATAGAGTATCTTGGTTAAATTGGTTGACTTCAACGTTAGTAGGGAAAAGATGTATCGATTCTTTTGGCGGTACACGCTCTCTGTTTACTTCTACATTTACGAATAAGTGAATATTATTCTGATTCATAGTTCCCACAGACATTCTATTCAAAGATTCCGCAAACCTCTTATCATCTTTTTGCCTCATAATTTCTTCAAGCTCACTAAATTGGAATTCCTCCCATATTGGGTTACCAATTAAAGACGCATATGGATTGTCACTATCACTTTGACTTTGAAAAGCGAAACGATCCCGGACGGGTCAAAGTTGGTTAAAATCTCCAACTAACAATACAGAAACACCACCGAAATAATCTGGACAACCCATTATCTCTTGCATTCTCGAGTTCATTCGGTTAAAAGCTTTCGCACCAACCATTGATATTTGGTCAATAATTAACAATTTCACTTGACCATACATCAACCTACAATTGTGAAGAGTTTCACTTTCTAATCTGGAAATGCTTCCGGCAAATTGACTAACGGGTAGACAAAAGGTACTATGCAAAGTCGCCCCACCTATATAGCTGCGCATCGCAGAACTTCGAGGGATTAGACCCTGGTTGCTTATTGTAAAATGTAGTAACAGATTCAAATATGGCACTTATCAAAACGCTTTTTCCAACACCAGCGCCTCCTGTAACAAATAGCCGTAAAGGCGTTTCTTTGCACTTTAAATGGTGCAGAACTTCATAAAATATTTCTTTCTGTTTCAAATTCAGCTTTCTAACAAGGGCATTGTATTCTGAATCATTAACTAACGTGACTGATGGAGCAACAGTTTTTTCCGCATTACCATCAAGAATATCTCTGTTAATATTTCCTATTGCCTCTTCCACTGTATTAATTAAAAATTCAGAATCTTCAACAATTAAAGACCTATCTATTTCATTTTGATGTTCCAATTCAGGTTGGATATTAGTAAGATCAGCTTCAACAGCTTCACTTTCGAAATCTCTCACAGCCTGTTCAATAGCTACTTCGTCAATTTCATTATGAAATTCTTTTCTAGATTCCGTTATAATCTCAAGTCTAAGCTTATACTCAGATTTTACACCCTTTGTCAAAATATCTCTACTCTCATCACGCCAAGGCGAGAATAACATGATTTGTTCACGATAAAACTGCTCGGGATCTTTCACTAAATTGAATCTACGATACCGTATAATTTTCGAATGACCACGTTTTCTAATGAACCCTGAATCATTTTTCAGTTTTAACCATTTACCACATTGAACTTCATCGCTCTCACCGTCATCAATATGACTTTGAGTTTTCAAAACTCTACGACTTCTGGAAAATTCATACCAAGCCGCAAATTGAGCTAACGTTACTGCCTCTAAATCATCTGGCCTTTGAACATAATGGTCTAACATTCCAGAAGCGAAAACATCCAAACTATCTTTGGACAATTGTTCAAGCTCAAATTTGCTTTTGAGAATATGAACACGATTCTCGGGCACATTTGTATTAACATAAATGCAAGCCCGGCTACACCTGGAGACTGGAATTTGTAAAGCACTATAAGCCGCTTCCTGCGCGCTTACCTCGTGCGCGTTCAAAAACTGATTAGCAATCACCTTCAACTTTTGCTTCACCGTGCATTTATCTGACTGCGCTCGTTTAGCGGCTTCACGTAGAAGCATTGACATACCACGCTGAGATTTCCCTATATAAGACACGATATACATAACCAGAGCGTAAGGATCAAGAACAAACTGAATGTCCATATTCGCTTGCCAGAGGCGCAAAGTGCACGGGTTGTACGGATTAACCCTAGTATCTTTAGGGTGTCTTTTCAATAAAACCACTTTCCTTTTGAGATCATACGTAATGGCTTTAATATAATCATCTTCAGTTATACGCAACTTTTCCAACAACTCCTCAAAACTATCTACCCACAATTCTTTTTCTTTCGATTGCAAAAGCTCACGCAATTTCTTTGAATTGTTCTTACACTTAAGTTCTTCGTCAAGAGTACCGGGTTCTCTTAAACTCGGATCATAAATAATAGTTCTAGGCATGGGAGGAAATGGAATTCCAAAACGACAAACTGAACTATCATTAACCTTCTTCCTACACGTTGTCGTGTGTTTATGCATTTGCAATGACGTTAACAAATCCCCATTATCATCGTTCAATTTACCAGCGCAAGAAATAACTTTATCAATATATTCCTCTACCTCTTTAACATTTGACAAGTCACCTTTAAGCTTCGGCGCATCTTTAATCCAAATCAACCCATGTTGATGAGGAGAGCCTCTTTGCTGTATTTCAACCCTGAAGTAATAATCTTCAATAACACCAAGAGGGCCTAGCTTTTGCAGAGCTTTAAGAAGAGCCCGAAAACGGTGGTCAAAATATCTAGCACAAGTAACAGGATCATCCTGAATCAACTTTGCCTTTTCCGAAAAACTTAAATTGCCAATATCATCATTCGCTAAGCGATCCTGACCCGAAGTCACCCTCAGTATGTTCAAAAGCTCAGGCCATTTGCCTTCCGCAGCTGAAAACGTTATAAAAAAGGTAGCCGTACCAAGCTGTCTAATCATAGCCATTAACTCTTTCTGCCTATGCTGCCAATATGAAGGCGAGGACTGCAAATTTTCTAATACTCTAAAACCATCATCCTGCTTAACAATTGAATCGAGTGCACCAGCAGACGATAAAAACCCAGCAGTGTAGTTTGAGCCATCTTTTCTCTTGGTTTTTCTCATACAAACTTGTATGGAATCTCTAACTTTCATAGTTTCCAACTTAACAAAAGTGTAAAACAATTTAGACGGATTTTTAGCACAACGCCTATCAACATTACGAAGCTCCCACTTAGCAATGTCCCCAAAACTACCTTTAACCTTAGGGTCTCTCTTCTGACCCACATAAATACAGGGGAATGACAATTCCTCCGCGTCCTCGTCATAGAGTAAAGACATTGGCGTTTGACCTTCACCAGGAGCAAACTTAACATGCATGGTATTAGTGGGTAGGAAATCAGACAATGACACTAACAACGTGTCTTGATTCCCAACTGGGAATGAATTAACTTCGTTAGATTCATTCCAAATTTCATCGCTATCATTCTCATTCTCTACATTCATTGACCCTTGTGGGTTTTCACTTAATGTATCACCATGGTTTAACTGACGGTCATTTTCGTCAACAATAAATTCAAGTTCTTCTGGAATTGGATCTAATATATCGCTCCTAACGGTTATCCCATGCTTAATATACAACGGTGTTTTCACCAAAACCTTAAGAGCTTCGTGCATTTTTTTCGGCCTAACAGTTTCATACAAATAGGGTGTATTATATTGCATTCTCCTCATAAACTCAATTTGAATAGTATCTGTTTCACGAGGTAACCGTGGTAACACTGACACTGTAGACTCTACATTTATAGGAACGTTGACCACGTTTCCCTTAATCCCCCTTTGTTGATCACAACCTAACCTTCTTATTTGCATAAAAGGTATTCTTGGTGAAATCATTCTTTCCTCCAAATTGGACAAATTAACTAGTTCTGCCGGAATTTCAGGGAATTCAAATCCATTTTCTCTGGAAAACTTGGGAATTTCGTTCATTTTCACAGCTTTATTACAAGTACTACATAAAAATACTTTGTCACCTAATTCACGACCGTGAATCCCAGGAACAGCCAAAAGCACTGTAGACTTAACAAAGCTACCCGATGCTTTAAAAAAAAGGCCAGAGCACCCTTCACATGGCCACGTTGGACCTTCTTTAATACTTTCAAAATAAGTCTGCTCTATAAACAAAGGATTTGTCCTCCTTTCAGCCATAGACAATCTATTTCTAGAACGCTCTGGGTTTCTAACATTTACATTTTCACGCCTGGCAGCCTTACTCAACTGATTTTTAACACGTTCAGTTTCAACGTACTCTAAATCTTGACGTTTATTAGCCATAGCCAACTGATTTTTAACACGTTCAGTTTCAACGTACTCTAAATCTTGGCGTTTACTAGCCTTACTCAACTGATTTTTAACACGTTCAGTTTCAACGTACTCTAAATCTTGGCGTTTACTAGCCATAGCCAACTGATTTCTAACACGTTCAGTTTCAACGTACTCTAAATCTTGGCGTTTACTAGCCTTACTCAACTGATTTCTAACACGTTCAGTTTCAACGTACTCTAAATCTTGACGTTTATTAGCCATAGCCAACTGATTTTTAACACGTTCAGTTTCAACGTACTCTAAATCTTGGCGTTTACTAGCCTTACTCAACTGATTTCTAACACGTTCAGTTTCAACGTACTCTAAATCTTGACGTTTATTAGCCATAGCCAACTGATTTTTAACACGTTCAGTTTCAACGTACTCTAAATCTTGGCGTTTACTAGCCTTACTCAACTGATTTCTAACACGTTCAGTTTCAACGTACTCTAAATCTTGACGTTTATTAGCCATAGCCAACTGATTTTTAACACGTTCAGTTTCAACGTACTCTAAATCTTGGCGTTTACTAGCCTTACTCAACTGATTTTTAACACGTTCAGTTTCAACGTACTCTAAATCTTGGCGTTTACTAGCCATAGCCAACTGATTTCTAACACGTTCAGTTTCAACGTACTCTAAATCTTGCCGTTTATTAGCCATACTTAACTGGTTCTTAACTCTTTCGCTTGCTCTATAACATTCATCCACCCTTTTAACTCTCTTGGTCAGTATACCAACTTGGTGTTCCCTTTCACGATATGACTCATTCTCCCGCTTTTTGGCCATTGATCGCGCCTCTTTCATTCTATACTCTTCATTCTGTCTCAAAATTCTCATTCTCTCTAACGGATAAACATTACCATGAGACGTACAAGGTAATTGTTCATCGTTCGCTACCATTGTCGAACTATTAGCATTATTTCTAACTAAACCTTCCATAGGTTCATCGTCAGTAACCAGCTCTGGGTTTACAAAAGAGCGATCTGAACCAGAACTACCGTGGCCGACTGGCGACGCCATAGATCTATCAAACATATTAGGACTGGACGTTCTAGCACCGCTACCTTCACCCTTAGCTTTTTTCTGAGCTGCTAAAACTCGTCTCCTTTCATTTTCTCTCTTTTTAAACTCTGGATCCGACCTTTTTGCCCTCATCCTTTCCCTAGCTTTACGCTTTCGCATTTCCTCTTTACTCTCAACATTATCTTCCTCCATTTTACATACAAAAAGTCAAATACTCACAAAAAGAAGCGGCAAAAACCTGCTGGCTCTTTACAACCACTTAATTTCACTTACTCTCCAACTTCCAACAACAATAATATACCGGTAGTTTAATTGACAACCTACGAGCATAGAAATTCTCATTAAGAATGGCTCCCGCGGACTAAAAAGGTCAATTTTCAACTAGGTGGGCGTTATCTCATTAGATTTAAAAATATAATTTTTGTGATTTTTTTTTCGAACTGTTATCTAAAGCTAGATGGTTTTAGGTCAAACAAACAAGGAGTGTAAACACAATAGTGGAAGCTTTAGTCTTATTTAAAACATAAATATCAATTTCAATCTCTACAATTTGCTTAAAAATATCTTTTTTAACCCTGCCCAACAAGTTCGAATTTTTCTAAAGCAATAGAATCAAAGCTCATAAAATATTTTTTAACAAAGAATAAATCTTTAATATTCTTATTAATAATAAATCAAGAGGATAAAAAAATGTCAGTTTAATTTAAGCTTTTATCATGATTACACTCTACAGCTACACTACTCTTACACAAACAAGGAGTATAAACCCATTAGTGGAAACAGTATTTTAATTGAAATATGAAACAATCCTGCTTATGTTTATCATCTCTGGACATTGGTAAAAATTCACTCCATTACATTATGCACAGGATTTTAGTCCTTTATAACTCAAATTCGTCTGATTATGTTTTAAAAAAAATTTTCCTTATCATTGTGGTGTTTCGCGACGGTAAAAAATATTTAAATACGCCACTAATAAAATATATAGTTTCAACTTCTCAATTCTTTAAGAAAAGAAATTGAAAACACCCAAGGAGTATGAACAGAGGTGTGGAAGTTTCAAATATGGCCGCGAATTGAAAACATCTTTCTAATTGTGTACCAACAACGCGAATGAGCCCAAAACAGGGAAACACAACCTACCACACTTACGATAGTTTCACACTTACCAACCGTTACCTCTCTAACTGAGACAGTGACACAACAAACTGCATTTGTTATTTATCCTAATTCAACTCCTCTACTCCGTCTCTATTAACATTAATACTCGACCTATTTTAACTTTCCAGGGTTTCCATGATTACTAATACAGTGGGCTAGATTCTTAAATACTCGCTCTATATTAACTATGATATGTGTACGTGTATCTTGTTTGTGGCTACACACACTGAAAGTAAATGCGTACCATAAAAAGCATGAAAACACGAAGCTATTATCCGATTACGACCAGACCTTTCACTGGTCTGGGCTGCGTTCAGCAGAGCTCACCAAAAAAGACAGCGGATTATGGAAATGTTTACCGGTGAGCTCTGTCGTCATAGCTTTTCTCCGGTCATCGGCGTTTTATAAATGACGCTAGCGCAATAAAGCGTGCAAGGTACCAAGGCTTAACAAAAATTGTATGATAACATATTTATAGAGATAGATAACAACTTTTATAATTAAAATTAGAAACTAACATATCTCTTAAAATTCTCGCGTGATCAACTGGTTTCACGCCAATTAAATAGCTATAGTCCCATAGAGCTATTTGTATTAATTCCTCCATGGTTTTTCGCCAAGCTGAGAACTATGCGTTTTACGTCACGTTATCCAAACAGCCGACTATTTTCTTTGAAGACCGCGCTAGCTCAGCGCTAACCACCGTGACGTCAAAATTCAAAAACAAAATCCCGTTATGTAGGACACTGCTAACAGCGCTGGGCTCTGCTGAACGCGGCCCAGATTTCAACCATAATTATAATATCTAAGCCTAAAGTGTACTTAACTTTCGGCTCACTCTGAACCGTTAATGTCTCTGCATTACAGAAACGAAATCCAAACCCAAGCGTTTACTTTTTGGTTCACTAGGCCTATTGACGAATAAAAGATCATTTGACCAACATAGTTGCGTTGTGCTTGTATTCACTTTAAAAGGATTATGCTATAAACAGATGTAGTATAGCTTAGGTAATATATAAACATCCATTTTAAATAATAATATTAAAAAAAATCTTTGGAATATCAAAATGAAATAGAGCTTTAAAGCTACAAAAGTACTAAATGCATCATAATTACGAAAAATATTTCCACATTTTCACTTTATATTAAGGATAAAGGGAATATTATGGCTCTGTAGGATTCCTTTACACATCAAAACAAAACGAACTTCTAACGCAGCGCACTACTGTAACAACGGACGGACACACACAGACAAAAACATAGACTGCTTTTTAACTCTTTCCGTATTAATTTTGAATTGAGAAACAAGATTATCTTAAATATGAAAAGGAATATAATTAATATTTAATATTTTCTTCGTTAGTTATTCGCCTTATTGAACGTTAAAAAAGAACAATTAAACATTCTTGAGAGACCTAACTAATATTGGCGTTTGAAATGAAGCATACGCCGGTTGCTTCGCCTTATTCAAATAGGTAGTATATAAGGGTGTCGAACTACAGTTAAAAGCAAGAACAACCGCAATTGCGAAAACCTATCGTGGACAACCCACCCTAGGGAGGCTAGACGTTTCTCGTAACCCTAGCTGATCGCCGCGAATGACTTAAACCAAACGATGACGATGGACTAGAAGCCAGGTGTGCAGACTGGTGTCCATGTGGGGTGGACAAAAACAAAGACCAGAAGATGGTGGTGTTAGAAGCCAGTGTGTACAGACTGGTGTCCATGTGGGATGGACAATGACCAGAAGATGGTGGTGTTAGAAGCCAGTAAGTACAGACTGGTGTCCATGTGGGATGGACAAAAACAAAGACCAGAAGATGGTGGTGTTAGAAGCCAGTGTGTACAGACTGGTGTCCATGTGGGATGGACAATGACCAGAAGATGGTGGTGTTAGAAGCCAGTGTGTACAGACTGGTGTCCATGTGGGATGGACGAAGGCCATAAGATGGTGGTGATTAGAAGCCAGTAAGTACAGACTGGTGTCCGTGTGGGATGGACAAAGACCAGAAGATGGTGGTGTGAGAACTCAAGTAGAGTAGCCATTTCCGTGACTGTGAAAGCAGTTCGGAAATGGCGAACACGTTTGCTCCGATTTGGAAACTGCGAACGCGGTCACGTGGGTGTAACAACAGACACACACACAGACACACACGATCGTTACAGAACCTCTCCGTGACATACGTCACTCGGAGAGGTAAAAACATATTCGTGTACATGAACGAAGGACCAATGACTCAGTGTAATTAGTATACACGGCGGTTAATATGAATTTGAATAGACCATTTCGGAAATTACCCACAGACAAACTAAACCACAGGGGCCTCCCTCTAGCCTAATAGCACCGCATTAGTTAATTTAGATGGAATAAATCGATTAACAGTAAAATCAGTTGATTGAATCAAATAGTGAATAAGGATTCAATCAATAATAGTAATTAACAAGTTGGGAAAACCAAAATATTACCTCTCCGTGTCAAGAAGATTATATAAACTTAAGTATCCAATAAAAACGTTATTATGTTTCTGAGTTGGGGTTTCCCATTTTTGTTGTTGTTTTGAAAAATATATCGCAATGCACGGGCCTTGATAGATATAGGAGGCAATGAATGAAATATATCACAATGCACGGGCCTTGATAGATATAGGAGGAAATGAATGAAATATATCACAATGCACGGGCCTTGATAGATATAGGAGGCAACGAAGGAAATATATCGCATGCACGGGCCTTGGTAGATATAGGAGGCAATGATAATCTCTCTCTTTGCACGAGAGGTTTATCTTTAATATTTAAATAAATATAATTATTTTTAATTATTTTAATCTTCAATAATTAACATTAATAATAGTTAAATCGTTTAAAATAAAGTTATACCTATTATCTTCTCAAACTTTGCTAATATTGACGTTTAAAGTGAAGGGTACCCCTCTTGCCCGCTTTTTTCAAATTTGGGGTATATATACGATTCGTTTCCATTATAATAGTAAGGAAAAAGCGCAATTGCGAAAACCTTTGGTGGCGATCCCACCTTAGGGAGGCTAGACGTTTCTCGTAACCCTAGCTGATCGCCGCGTATATCCTAAAACCAAACGATGATAATGGAGTAGAAGCCAATGATACAGATTGGTGTCTATGTGGAATAGACGGAAGACCAGTGGATGGTGGTGTTAGAAGCCAGTGTAAGTGCAGACTGGTGTCAATGTTGGGATTGACAAAGAACAGAAGATGGTGGTGATTAGAAGCCAGTAAGAACAGACTGGTGTCCGTGTGGGATGGACAAAGACCAGAAGATGGTGGTGTGAGAATTCAAGTAGAGGAGCCATTTCCGTGACTGTGAAAGCAGTTCGGAAATGGCGAACACGTTTGCTCCGATACGCAAACTGCGAACGCGGTCACGTGGGTGTAACAACGGACAGACAGACACACAGACACACAGACAGACACGGCCGTTACAGAACCTCTCCTGGACTACGTCACACGGAGAGGTAAAAATTTCAATATCTGAACTTCAGACAATTTATAAAAGTCAGTCATATCGTTTGTTTTTTTGAATTGGTTTAAATCAAGACGTTTTTATAATTTATTTTAGACTGCACGTGGCTACCTCAAAATGAAAGTCAGCATTATGTGGTCAGCGTAATACCCCTTTTCCATTTTTCGTTGATAGGTACCACAACCGTATAACTCTAGCTCTTGTTAATCTAGATCAATATAGCGAGAGGTTAGTAGTATTGGACTATTAACTTCCAGTGATAGCGTTTTTCTACAACCAATTCACAAGGATGCATGACGTCCTCGAACCTATTGTGAATTTTTTTTATAATTTCATAGGCGTAGCTTTTACCTCTCCGAGGGACGTATGTCACGGAAAGGCTCTAATTTTGACGTTTCAGTCTGTCTGTCCGCGTGTCTGTAATTTTCCGCTTCGCAATAGTTTCAATTTTAAATATAAACAAGACGGCCCAAGGGCTCGTAATAGTAGCCACATCATACGAGTGAATAGCCCCTCTATACCCTACCCTAATGAGTGGATAACCCCTCTATACCATACTATAATGAGTGAATAGCGCTATCTTTTACAATGCTTAAATGATTTAGATTTACCGTACATAAAAATCAGAGTGAAGAGCCCCTCGATGCCCTACCCTAAACAGTGATAACCGTAATACCGGTAGAGGCAGAGCGGAGCCTCAGCCAGTCAAGGCCGGTGCCCGCGGGAAGGGGAAATATAACAAGCTCTACCTTTCTTACCATTTACCTTTAAAACATTTAGATTTTTAATGGTTATTTTAAGAATTAAAGTAGCCACTTCCACTATAGTGAAGTCTGGTGGAGTATACGACCCCAAAGATACAAATTTAGAAGGATCCGACCCGAAACATACAAATTCAGAAGTATCCGACCCGAAACATACAGATTCTGAAGTATCCGACCCCAAAGATACAAATTCAGAAGTATCTGACCCCAAAGATACCAATTCAGAAGTATCCGACCCGAAAGATACAAATTCGGAAGTATGCGACCCGAAAGATACAAATTCGAAAGTATCCGACCCGAAAGATACAAATTCGAAAGTATCCGACCCGAAAGATACCAATGCAGAAACCCCAAAGTAGTCCGTCGGCCAGATGGCCAAAATGAGGAATTCGAGTACCAACTCGGGCACCAGATTTAAATGTTATTTTCGATAAGATGGGTGCCTTAGATGTATGGGAAAAATTTGTGTGGGGTTCTATCGCCCAGCTACTCAAAATGGCGGCCATTCCAAGATGGCCGCCAGAGGGGTTTTTAAATGACACATATCTCCGCTGCTATTGGACGGATTTCCATGCGGGCTTTACCCGATGAATGACAATGAAACGTTCTATTATTAACCTTCTATAATAAATTTTAACTTGTGGCGCCATCTAGCGGACATTTTGCCAAAATAGGATTTTATGCTTTTTCAGACCTATATATTTTTGTCCTATAAGGAAAATTGCTGAAACGTAATTATTAAAACGACCTTCAATCGTGAGCAGGCATTCTTATCTACGTTTTCATGTAAGATTGAGCTATCTGACGCAAAAAGGAGCAGAGTTATAAAAACATTTGTCTTGGGGCTTAGACGTTCTGTACAAAATTAAAAATGTAATTGCTATATTTCATTACTCCAAAACTGAAGAGAATTCATATCTATCTTGAATAAGCTAGTACTCAAAAAACCTTTCTCTGGTGAATTTAATTCTGTTAGTAAGCTTATTTAAAGAAACATTTTATATCAAGGAAAGTAAGAGCAATTTTATTTTTCTCTTTCATGAAACCAAACGCTGGTATTGTTCGCAGTCGTCTTCACTATCCGAAGAATTAGTGTCTTTAGGGTCTCGTAGATACATATCTTCTTCTTCGACCATATTTGTGCAATTTGTATTTTTGCAAGCTGCAGTACAGTTCAAATTATTTAATATACATGTACAATCGTTTGGACGGTAAACACGCGTGCATTTGCAAGCCATTAGAGATAGCACTATATCTAGAACTGGTGGGCCAGTCATCCAAAGAATGTCCAGTCCTTCCTCGCCCTTTGTCCACCCGTAACCATCTGTTGGGTCCGGAATGTCAGCAAATGCTTCGAGGCTTCTTTTCCAAATTGCAGCCTGGTAATTCGCTCTTAAAGTGTGCTGCCTAAGCGTATCCGCGCATGGCGGCAATTGCCCCGATTCGACATTTCCTTTCTTGGCACGAAATATCTGGTACCTCAGTGTATTGACATCTGTCACCTTTGTGTTATTGCAATATATTTGGCACGTTAGTTTTTGAATTTCGTCAAAGATATTTTCATCAAGGTTCCACTTTGCACCGAGACCATGTATGGTTTTTCTGTATTTCTCATTTTTGGAAATAATCTTTAGTGCCTTTAATTTGCCGTGACCTGCCATAGCGCTAACTGTATCACAGCCGGTAAAGGCGTGAAGACCTATCAATGCGTTGCACGTTTCAACTCCTATTGCATTGACTAATTTTGAAACATCTAGAATTCTGACTTTTGATTTTTGGTCTCTCATTAAATAAACATTAGTGTTCATTTCAAGATTGAAGGCCAGGAATAGAACTAAAACATCAGTGTCGTCGGAAACACAAATGACGTTTGGGTAAAATTTTCCGGCAGGTTTGGCGTGTAGTACTAAGCTAGTGTCTGCCTCTTCTTGATTGGTGTTTAAATCTTCAATCTCTTGTATATTGTCTTTGGTCAGTTCATTGCATTTTCTCATATGCGCCACGTACAATTTCTTATGCCTAATTTTTCTCTTCTCTTCTGGTCTTGCCAGCTGTGTGCGGGAAATTCTATTAGGTTGTTTTTACTTTCGTCACACGTTAATAGCCTACGCCAATTTTTGATTTTATGATTTGGTCGAATTTGACCGAACGCTATTCCTTCTTGTGACCCTCTTTTAGCTCTTTCCATGGATTTGATTGAATTTATTTTGTAAACGTCAAAAACTACGTCTACTCGGTCACTGTCTCGAGCAACATGAAGAATTTGCGAAAATATTTTATCCGAAAGTTCGTCAAATGTGTGGTTTTCGCCTTGAAGTTTTTGAATTAGATCCATTGCGTCAATTATTGTAGTTTTTGGGCAAGGAAGCACGGAAACGGGTGCTATTTTACTTTCCAGATAATTTGACAAGACTGCTTTGTTAGTTTTCTTCGTCGTTCCGTCGGCATTTGCTAAAGTCCAAGGCAAAGAACCTAGTGGATGACTGTAAACATCTTGCATGTCTAATTTCCGACTTTCTGATATGAGGACCATATTTGCAAAGAGCCTATGGTCAGCTTTCAAAGTAATTTCCATGTTCTTCCCTTTGGCTATAGGTTTCTTCATAGCGGTGAGTGTTTTCAATTTCAACTTTTTAAACGGATCGTAGAAGCCTGTTCCTTTTGACAAGTGATTATCTTGAAAATATCGATATGCTGCTTCGCCTTTCTCCCTAGCAGACAAAAGATCAGTTGCTACATCCAGAGAAGCTTTAGTACCAGTGAAAATGCTTATAACATCTGAAGGATCTTCCCCAAAAGGATTGGTCCTGTTGTTCTCCAGTATGTCTGTGATTGAAGTAACGGCTTCTTCATCTCTTTTTATCCGTGGCTCTTGTAGATCAGGATGAGAAAAAGCCGTGTTTTGTGTATTGATTTGTTCCCTTAGTTGTCTTAAAGCAGATGCTCTATGTTCCGCGGTAAGGTAGTATCGGGCTACTGTTCCAGGTTTCAGGCTAAAACCCCGGGTTCCCCCTGCCGTTTGTGTGTCCTTATTGACAGTTTCCTCGGTTATCTGATCCACGGCGATTTTACCGAAAGGGTTGACTTTACGTAACTGAACCGAAAATCCTCCGTTTCTAAAATGTTCATATAGTTCAGGACAAGTGTTTTCGAGTTGAGTCATAGTTGCGTAATAGTAAGGCAGATATCTTGAGTAGTTCACTTTGTCCATGGCGAAGGACCAAGGAATGATTTCACGAATGGCTGATAAGTGGAGGTACCAATCACCTTCCCTATCAGCTCGAAGTAGTTGGAGAAGAACGCCAACCATATCTAAGTAAATCATCCAAAATTTTGATAGGTCACCCCTTGGTTGCGGAAAGTATCTAGATAGTCGATAAATTCTTGGATGATTGTATCGCAAGATCGGTTAGAAAATGCAATCGTATACGTTTCGTGACAAGTGTTGCGATGAACTTCTGAGAGAGCGTCATAACCTCTTTCCAGTAATTCGGCGGATTCCGGGCTTTTACTTTTCGTTCTTGAAATGAAACCTCGCAATGCTACTCTCATGAGGGCTTCAAACATCAATTTATGAAAACGGACAGCACGGTTGTACTGCTTTCCTTCTAGGACTTCATTAATCGAGCCTTCCGTGATTACTCCAGATTCAACCGCTACATCGCGAAGCCCAGCATCGCCGAACATTTTACCAATGCTTGACATAAAGTTGCAAATGGTATGAAAGTTTTCCATCATTAAAAAAATACTGTTGTATTGGTCTTGATTAGCCCACATTATTTCAATGGCTTTGGCGTATAAAGCCTGGTCAAAAACCACCGCAATGGCACTCAAGTTTAACGTGCGTTTTATTTCCAAGCAATTGCGCAGAACCTCTTGGACAGTGGCCAGTTCAGTTGCAGGAGCGTTAATTGTGGGTAAATATCCAATTGAATCGGGAGTGACCATTACGTTGTTTCTGGTTAAATCCCGTCCAAGCGCTTATTGTTTGATTAACAGAATCAATGTCTCGAGCCATAATCCATATTAAATCTTTGACCTGCGCTTGAAAAACTAGCTCCTTAGTACGAAGAGTAATATCCATGGGTCTTATCGGTAATGGACCTTTCCTTTTTCGAACGTAGTAGGAATCAAGAGGTTTATCTGCATTATGAATGGTTCTCTTTTTGTCTTGTTTCGAAAGTTGAGGTAAAAGCCTTGGCGGAAGGCATGAATCTGATACGGGTTGAACAATAATCCCGTTCACACGATGCGAAGTTCCTGAACCACTAAGTACCTCTTCTAGTCTATCAATATTGTCAAATGCCAGTACTGTAGGAACGTTAGGATAAATCCCGTTAGGAAGCGGTACACTGTCAGATATTTCCAGCTTTTCAATACAAAGTGCGGTGTCAATTTCTTCTAATTTAGAATATGAACAAGTGTGACCCAGTCTATTTAGAGTTTTAATTAATTCGGCGTTGCCTGTCAAGGTCTTCACTGCAAACGCCAGTAAAATATGCTTTGGGGCAAATACTTGTCCCATTGCTACACCATAAACAATGTCTTCAGAAATGGGCCATGACAACCGTTTTACTCGATCAGATGTTAAGGTGTTTGTTCCAGAAAGCAAGTCAGTTATAAATTTCGTTAGGTTTTGAGGAACTGTCAAGTAATCTGAGTTAAGTTCTTGAGGTTGAGGTGGCCAATGCTGCTCCGGAAGTGACGCTTTTATCTCATTTCGGAGAGAGGACTATCTTTTGAAAATTTGACTTGGACATTTCTGTATTTATGCTGTCCTCATATTTCATCTTAAGGCTAACAAAATATGGTAAAAGCTTTTCTAAAGATAGACTATCTTGTCTGACAAAGACCCTTCGATTTACAGTAAAAAAATGTAAGGAGTCTCCAAATTCGGCTTCAATTTTTCTTCGCAAGTGTTTTTTGGTTGACTCTGATACTTCACAGTTTCTAATTCCGTTTTTTTCCATAAATGTAACCATCCTGCTCGTAATATCTATCATTGAGCAAACTGGTTCATCCAAAAATATGTCATATCTAAGGCAATGATACAATTGTACAAGAGATTCCTTTTCAATTTTTGGTAATCGTCACTTTCTTCTGCTTCCTCCGATTTATCCAGTGACGTACTGGCAGTTTTACGCGTGTATTGTCTGTAACATGTTTTATGATAATGAGCTTCTGCAGCGACAATTTCTCTCGACGTAATGGCTAATATTCTTTCATCACATCTCTCGATGGCAATTGCTCGTAGAGTTTCATCCGCTCTTAAGTCTACAGATTGTACTAAACCTTCCCGAGAGTTTTGACCTTTCAAATACTTAGTTTTTTCACAAAATATGCAAATTCATTGAAGAACTGTGGCTCCTGACGCACCTTGCCTTGAAGATCGTCTTGGCTTATAGTTCGCCGAAGAACTATCTTGAGAAGTCGAAGCTTTTTGTTTTTCAATTATTGTAAGGTTTGTTTTAGATGTGAAACTAGCCCTACATTTCCTATGGTAAAATACATCAGGTATTGAACTTGATGGGTCCCTTGAAAGAATAAGAATGGGTTCAAAATCTCTAATTCTTGCAGCGTCACAAAGAGTTTCCCACGATTTATAATCTTGAGGGCTACTTAGATGATCACTAAGTGTTGAACTTTGTTACAAATTATGCAAACGGTATTACTTTTTTCGCGAGATTTAGACATGGTGAATCCACTGTGTAAAGAAATATCAACTTGAACTCACCCGCGCACTCGCAAAGTGAAAAACGAAAACCAAATTTAAACACTGTTGGGTATTCGCTGATTCATTCCCTACCAACCTAATACCGAGGGGCTGACCACTCTTAGATTACGGTTAACTCTGTCAAAGGCAGGGACTTTATAAAACTATCCGAAATCCCATAGTACAGTCAAAGGTACAGCGTTTACATTGCTTACGCCGAAAGACCAGCCCCTCGTCTAACACCACACAGAGAATTATAGCTTGAGTTTTTATGACCCTTAGCCCGGGAACCAGGGAATTTAACAAAGCACGAACGAAATTTCAACATACACTGTAAGCTACTAGATTATAGCGTATAACACTAAAAATGGCTCGATAAAAAATTTAAAACTAACCCCCCTTGGACGATTGTTTTTATAACTCTGTTCCTATTTGCGTCAGATAGCTCACACTTACATGAAAACGTAGATAAGAATGCCAGCTTTCGATTGAAGGCCGTTTTAATATTTACGTTTCAGCAATTGTCCTTATAGGACATCAGTATATAGATCTAAAAAAGCATAAATTCCTATTTTGGCAAAATTTCCGCTAGATGGCGCAACAAATTAAAATTTATCATAGAAGGTTAATAATAGAACGTTTCATTGTCATTCGTTTGGTAAAGCCCGCATGGAAATCCGTCCAATATCAGCGGAGATATGTGTCATTTAAGAACCCCTCTGGCGGCCATCTTGGAATGGCCGCCATTTTGAGTAGCTGGGCGATAGAAACCCACACCAATTTTCCCATACATCTAAGGCACCCATCTTATCGAAAATAACATTTAAATCTGGTGCCCGTGTTGGTACTCGAAATCTTAACTAGCTCAAAGACTAATATCCGAGTATTTGAACTTCCTCAAAGCAAATGTTTCAAGATAAGATACAGTAGTATGAAGGTAGTTTCCCTGAATTTTTTTGTGAAAATTACCAAGTTAAGAATTTTTTTCAAATAATTGATGTTTTATAATCATGTCTTCAAAAATGAAAATTTGAATATCTTTTACTTCAAACGATTTTCTACACTTATCTTTTACTTTTTAGTAATATCTCTAAATTCAGTCTTAATATGAATTAAAATTGCTTAGAAACTAGGATTTTATAACTTATAGGGAAAAGCTCGTTTATTAGTTACCGCGTTTCAACTAACAAGACCCTAACCATATATTATAGAAGTATCAACCATGATTGCTTCAATGTCCAGTCCTACTCAAATAGCCTTTCCGTCGATTTCACGTGCAAATTACAGTGAAAGCAATAATTTTAACACAGAAAGATTCCGAAGACCTAGGCTAACAAATTATTCCGTTGACCTGCGCACAAAATTACTCCATGAACCTGCGCACAAAAAGAATCTATAGACTTGTGGACAAACATATTCCGTAGACCGGTGCTAGATTTCATAATTTTTCCCATTTTTCGGATGTCTTCCTATTAGTTGCTATAATTTCGATAATTTTCCCATATTTTCCTATTTTTGAAAATTTTAGATATTTTGTGCGCTCTCTCTTTTGGATTTGTTATATATCACTCAAAACATAGATGTTTGACAGACAGTAATGCCGTTTTTCATTTGCTACTAGCAATCACCCACCATGGATTTACAATACAAGCTAACGTTTCTGTGGTTTAGATTTTCCGATCGTGTTAGAAGTTTAAGCTTAGTATTCCATGAGTAGTATGTAAGCTAGCTAAATCTATGGAAGCCTCTAAAAATATTTGTCACGGAAGTCTGTGATGTTTTAAAGTTATAGCATAAGTTTCTAAGTTATGTTCCATAAGTATGACACATCCGATACTTCGAAATGCTAGACTTAATGAGAGCTAGCTCGAGAATTATGCAAGAACTGACTACACGCCGTTTTCAAGTCCATCTTCCTAATTAGTCTGTACTAAGCCTTTGACATTGCCTCATCAGGCGTCGCTTTACGAGAATCTATGCTGTTTTACCTAGGTCACTTCATTACAAGCTCTCAGTAACCAGTGACACAATTATGGAACATATCTTACAAAGTTATGGTTATAATTAAACCTAAATTCCTTTGCAAATCATGTTTTATAACTTTCGAAGCATTTGCAGCCTATATTTTGCTAGACCTGTGCAAAAACATATTTCATAGATATTGGTAACCTGGTTTTTTATTTTTATGGTTAATCTACTGTAATTATTTGTAATCGGTAATCCAGTTTAATTAACCAATTGGTAATCTAGATTACTTACCTACATTTTTTAATTATATTTAATTGCTTATATAGTTCAATTATTTTTAATCTGTACTTCGCAACTAAATTTGTTGGACGCGCAAAAGTTATGGCAATTAAGCTAGCTAATTAACCTACCAATTTGAGTAGCTAAACCACTATATCCACGGTAAAACGACGCTACTTCACCTTTGCTAAAAAGTCGTAAGTCCCACAGTTTAAGGGTAAACCACGTAATTCAGAGCATGTAATTAAAACTTTAAAAAACAGTACTTAAACTTAATTATTCTCAGTGGCGGCGCCAGGGGTAGGCGACACAGGCTATAGCCTACTTTCCGTTTCACTTTGGGGGCCTATAAATGCCGTTAGGGGCCCAGTAAGGCCCTGAAAGGCCTCTTAATGTAAAATATTTGGGCCCTTGCGCTAGATCACTAACCTTGAGAAGGGAAATTATTAAAATCATTTTTTTCTTATTGGGTTTGTGAAGTGGTTATCACTTTTGCCTCGCAGCAAGAGGGTCCTGGGTTCGATCCCGGACTGTGGCATTGGGTGAAAAACCGGGAAACAAACCCTTCTGCGTAGAGTTTTCAAGTTCTCTGCTCACTTGTTAAAGGAGGTTTCCTTCGCAGTATTACCCGGTTTCTCCTTTCCATCAAAACTTGTTGAGGTTACTGGTAATAGTTAGTATAGGGCGCTGTCGGTTAGCTGTGGCATAGGGGCTGGCCACCACTTCTTTATGCATTGAAATCGTGACCCATTGGAATATAGCCAACTGGGTGTTATGGACACGAAATAAAGCTAGATTATAACATTCTTCAGACAAAAAGGATTTGAAAAATTACGCGTCAAGATAAAGGCTGACTTCTAATGTCTAAAGGATCGTCCATAAACTACGTCACACTCATAGTGGGAGGGGTTTCTAAATTTGTGACAGTCCGTGACAAAGGGGGAGGAAGGGGTTCTTTGATGCGTGACGTCACATTTAACATGAAGTCAGTAAGAGGCCGATTGGCTCTCCTTCGTTATAAAAGAAAAAACACAACATTCTACCTGGGAACGACCACAGCAATAATTTAGCAAAATTTTTATTCTATCATCGCGTAAATGGTAGAAAATTTAAGCAATGATCTCCTTCTTACGCGTACGTGTAGCCAATTTAAAGCAAACAGACCAGTTCACTGCAGAACTTAGGTAGCTACACGTACGCGTAAGGATTGCTAAATAGAGAGTACCCGCAGTTTCAGCTTAAACTCTCTTATGTTAAGGCCCGTTCGCAAAGGCGCCTTTAGCTCAAGCTGATTGCTGATAGAACAGAATGCAGTTCCCGCTTCCAACTTACTCGATAAGCGTCTGCTTTACGGCGTCAGCTTCAGCTTCCGCGAATTCGTTCACATAAACGCTGGTTTGGTCGCGCTAATTCTTGAATCTAATCACTGGCGTCAAGAAAATAGAGGACGAACACAGGAAGCGCAGCCAAAACTTATAAATTCCTTACATGAAAAGTAGGATTTTGTAGAAGAAAAAGAGTGATTTTATAGGCAAATATTGCAATAAAAATGCTTATATATAGTATTATTTTGGCGTAAATTATGTAAAAAATCTCATGGGAAAAAATACTATACTTTGAAAAGAGGAACTTCATTAAAATATAATTTAAAAAAAAATTTGAGCAAGCAAACAAAGCTGCGCAATTTCGTTGTCTAGCTAATTATTGATAAATTTGAGGCTAAACCATAGTAAAACGTCGACAAAGTCAAAAATATCGGATATTTTAGGACCTATCATGAAATTATAAGATAATATAGGACATGTTCAAAAATATAAGATTAAAATAGGAATTGCGAGAAGATGAAAATCGAGCTTAAGTGTCTTTTATTGTTAAAAAGGAAAAAAGCTAAACCAAAATTATCAATATATTTCGTTCTATGTTCAGCTTTTAAATCCTTTTTGGTTTCTTTTTTATTTTAGAGACATATTACCCGCACAGGCACGAAAAGTTCGCTTCTGTGCGTTTTAGCAGGCGACAAAAATAACGCTGATCAGCTATATATCTAGCAGTGATAGATAGAGGCTGACTCCGACAATCAGCCTCTGCTACCAGCCTACGCCTATATGAAACCCGCCTAAGCTCTTTTCAGAACAGTCATGGAAGACGCTGAGAACGAAATCCGCCTGCTCGCTGAGCAATCAGCTTGAGCTAAAAGCGCCTTTGCGAACGGGCCTTAAGCCATCTTGTAAAGCTTATATATTCAGACTACCCAGAAAAGGTTGATAATATCACTAATGAAACATGTAATGAAGTGCCATCTAGCGCTGAAGTATTGAAAAGAATTTGGAAAAAGGATTCAGAAAAACGACATCACGAAGATGTAAAGAATTTTTTTCAGGACCAAATTAAAAACAAGTCGCTGGAATATAATAATCAGCATTTGAAGCAATACGTGACTTTGGAATTCTTCAACTTCCTAGTCTTGACACTGTGAGAGCCTAGGCTAAATAGTACGACAGTGAACCTGGAATTGATTTTAAATACATGAAGGATCAATCTGAAAAATATACTTCCTTCAGAAATGAAGAAATAAGTAAAGGAGAAAAAGAGCCCCTTGGTGAAGGTGTTCTCATATTCGACGAAGTGAAAGTTTTAGACCAAGTCATATGGAATTCAAAATCTCACGCGTTGGTGGGATTGGCCATGATAGAAGAGGAATTTCCAAGCTTCCATAACGTCTTTTCTAAAGCTCACAAAAAAACACCAACCGCGGCTCAGTATATTTTGCAATTTTTATGGAGAGACATGTCCTCAAATTTTGACGTAATTGGCCCTTATTACTCTTCAAGCTACTCAGTTAACATATTTTTTATGATGACAAACCTTTACGAAGTTATCAGAATATTTGAACAGTTTAATTTCAAAGTTATCGGCTTGGTTTGCGATGGAGCTAGATCCAATCTTTCTCTTATGAAGTTGACAATGAACACTAAAGGGGGCGTTTGGATATTGAAAAGAAAATGGCAAATACAACTTCGATGTATCCCCTAAATTTAAGCACCCGTTTGCTATAGATAGATATATTTATTGGATAACTTGCCTACTCATGATTTAAAGAATTTCATTGGCATCTCGAGAAGATGGGCCAAAAGATTTTACCAGAAAAGGAGTTGAATTTGGATGGAAGCAAATAGAAGATCTTTACAAAAGGGAGGAGGAAAGGGCAAAGAAGGCCAAATGCGTTTTGAACCAAGGCTTTTATAAAGCTACATTATTAGAGATGCGTGGTCAGAACTAAATGTAAAGCCGTCTAAAATCATGCAGCAACCTCAAGTGTTATCAGAATTGTACACGCATTCACAAGACAAAAGCGCAACTAAAGATAGCCGTTCTGGAGCTATGCAATGTTATTTGTACCTGCAAGCTTGTAATAAGCTTTTTAAAAATGGTTTACTAAATAAGGGAAAAATTGACTGTAAAGATTCATTCATTTTGAAATCAATTAGGGAGGGATATACGTTTTTTGAGGAGTGGGCCAGTGAATTATTAAATGAAAATTCTGCATTCCAACCAAACAAAGCGACGCAAACTGAATATATCTCCTGGCAAACATGGGACCTCCTTAGAATTTGCGTATTTGGAATGGAAGGGTTAGCTTTGGACTTTCTTTCAAGGAATCCAGGATATTTTATTTCACCCTCACGAATAAATGGTAGCGCTGTTGAAAGCTTATTTGCGCAGTTCAAATATTCAACAGGAAGTAAACTTTCAAGCGTGAACTACTACAAGCTGTGACAGTACGAGCAAATATTACGGGTAGACACTCTTCAAACAAAGACTACAGAGATGCACCTCTATATATTAGATCTGGGGACTTGTAAAAATCAGTTTACGAAAATCATAATTTAGCGGGAGTTTAACAAGTTGAATCACGTGTATCTTCTATATGTTTTCAATAAATGAACCACATTTCCCTTAAAGTAAATGTTTTTTTAAATATATTATAAAAATGTATTTTAAACATAATTAACCCAAATTTAATTTTAAAGAAACTAGGAACGTTGATTTTATCAGGAGTAAATGTCATTTAAATCTGATTTTAATCCTGGAACCAGGGATCCCGATAATATATTATCTTCTTCACCGTTTCTCTTAAATTTAAAATTGGATTTTTATTAATAAAAACATTTTTTAAAATATTTTTTACCCACATTTTATTTTAAATAAGCTAGGAACATTGATTTTATCAGGGCGAAATGTGACTTACGTCTGATTAAAGCTATTTAAATCTGATTAAAGCTTTTAAAATCTGATTAAAGCCATTTAAATCTGAATTTAATCTTTAATAGGAACCAGGGATCTAGAGCATTTGTTATCACATTATTTTTATTCTATGGAATTATTTATTGATTTGCGTTTGTATGATCTTAGAATCAGGAATCATTTAATTGTTGACTAGTTGTATCACAGTTTAGCAGGGGTTTGTAATCCTTTAGGAGAACTCTACCAGCAATTCGTCAGCTTCTTCGAAGCTTGCTA
Source organism: Phalangium opilio (assembly GCA_019434445.1). Lineage (NCBI taxonomy): Eukaryota > Metazoa > Arthropoda > Arachnida > Opiliones > Phalangiidae > Phalangium > Phalangium opilio. Next base: position 16,208 of record JAEQBA010004539.1, on the reverse strand, counting down.
ATTTTCACAGATTGCTCACTTGTTTTCTCGGAATTTTCGGAACCAGACAGGCCAGGGGATAGGTTCTTGATTGAGTTTGGACTATCTTGCTCATAATAGTTTGATGGACCAGCTGCTTGTCTTACCTTGACAGTTTTCTTTCTAGTGATACCTTTAGGTTTTCCTGTTAAGGTGGCTTTGTTGTTTGTTTTGCTGAAAGAGTTTTCTTCCTTCCTTTCACTGCAACTTTTCTAATTCCAGCCAAACCACCACCTCCAAGTTTAAGTGTTCCACTTAAGCTTTCTTCTTTCATCTTAGCACTCTTGCCATCAGCACTGTCAGCCCAATTTTGTCTCAGATTAACTAATTGACCATATTCGAACACTTTACTCATATAAAATGAAGTAACTGATTCTAACTCAGACGTTTCATCATTTGAGACTAAATTTTTGAAGTGGTCTAAATATGTCTCTCTCACCAAAGCCGCTTCGTTATGGTAATCAAACATGAACTTTGCCATTGCATATTTAGTTTGTTTATGACACTCAGGTTCATTTTCATTTGGGTTTTTACTACTGCTTTTCTTTTTAGGGACAGATTTAGACTTGAGAAATTCATCATATACTTGTACTTCCAACCTTATGTAAACATCAACCAATTCCAACAGAAATTCAGAGATATTTGGGGCAGGGCCATTTTTTAACTTGTTGATTATAAACAAACGCCTTTCACTTGGGTTTTCTTTTTCTATTTGACCATTTATAAACTATATGAGTCCATTTAATTCCATTTTATTATCGAATAAAGAATTTACCAACTTTAAATTTGTTTGTTTCTAAAGTACACCTTAATAAATAAACTTTTCTCTCTCTAAGCCTAATTGTCACTCAGCCGTAAGCAGACTAGGGCTGTGCGAGCCTTGAATTTTTGGTTTCGAGTCGAGTCTCGAGTATTGAAATTTTCCCTTATCGAGTATCGAGCCGAGTCTCGAGTACTCGAATCGAGTATCGAGCAGTTGGAAAATTTGTTTCGAGTATTTATCGAGTAATTAGGAATTGATTTTCTAGTATTTTCACACTTTCTGTTAATTTATTGCTCTCATAATAGACATTTGGTGTAATTTTGATCATCGACAACTACTTCAAACAATTCCCAGACGGTATTAGTATTCTTCCCTTTTAATTTATCTAACTGAATTCCTCATTAATATCTTCTTCGGAATCTCATTCCTCACCGAAGTCACTTGTAGCCATTGTTATACTTCGCGCAGAGTTCCAAACGAAAATTACTAACCTAAACTTAAAAAAATTAATAAAATAAAAATAGTAAACGCGCCTTTAACTGTATTTCATTACTTTTACTTCTACTATTTTACCAGCTACTAGCTACTACCCTACTATATTGCACTGGCATTATGGTCTAACCTCCCCAATGAGCACTAATGTGCGTCTGTTAACCAATAAGCGTGACTTTCTTGTAGATTTTTATAGCTACTACATCCTATTTTCAGAGTTGAAGGTTTTCCAAAAGCAGGTTCGAGTATTTATCGAGCCTTGGTTTGATACTCGAAACTTTTTCGAGTCTTAGAAAATCTCTTATCGAGTATCGAGCCGAGTACTCGGCTCGATACTCGATCGAGTACTCGAGTCTTATCGAGTACTCGCACAGCACTAAAGCAGACGAACACTAGCAGACAGGAGAAAATCGATATCCCAGCATGACTTTCGAAACTTTGCTGCCACGCTATTGGTTAGAAAATATCATACTTATTTTGAATTATAGACGGCGCGACCGAGGCGTTTTCTCTTTTCTGTGTCAACGTTTGAAAGTCCCACTGTACTCTACACTACGGAAGCTAGCGTCTCTAACTCCTTTCGTTATTTACCCCTGCTAATATCAATGGAACGTTTCCATTTAAACTTAAACACTTCATTTCTAAACATGGTTTTAAATCTACTTTCTTGGTTTTAAGTACTAGGCATTTTATTTTAATATTAAATTACAAACATTTCTTCCACACGTCCATCGTAGTAAAATTTACATGTTAACTCTATAGAAGCATAAAACTTATGCCGCCAATGGTCACGGACCAGTTTATTTATTTCATGTCAGGAGGGTCGCTGGCCAAATGTCCAGTTTAAAAAATCCTTATTTCCCACCCTGACTCGTGCTATAGCGCAAGCAGCTTGTGACGTGTTGCGCGTGATCGAGTAGGCTATGCTCCGGGCAAAAGAAATCTTCACTTCAGTTCAGCATAGAGAAAGGAAAGTGTTACTGGACTGGCCAATACAATTCCCACAACACACGTAAATTGTACCGATGTGCAGCGCAGAATCCACCAGGGGCGCTACATGTTAGGGTTCGTGCGTACGACTGTAGCACCTACTATGGGAAAATCATTTAAAAATATTCAAATAAATTTCTTAACTGGCCGCGTATCTTTGGCTTCGGCACGCGGGTGCGGCTTAACACGAGTAATATGGTGAAGTATTCTTGTTTTGATAAATGTAGGAGTGATTCGAGATACAGAAGGGATTGGATACGATTAAATTATTACCTGGGTTTCTTTTATTTGAAATACAGCTATAGTTGTGTTCCTCCCAAATCGGAGGACTCGTGGCCATGTTTACCAAGTTAAATAAAAACTATGACCCGATGACCCAACTTTAAAATATACTAGTACAAATTTTAGTACACAGATGGCATTGCTATATTACGCACCAACCCAAGCTTAAGCCACTCATGGAGCGTCCACTAGGCCACTCCAGTAACACCTTCATTTGTCTACGAGCTCAGCGTGGGAAATAAGGCGGTGGCACAGGGCAAATGACCAGTTTAAAAATTAGATCGGAGGGGGGTCAGTGGTTCACGGGACCACTAAGAAAATTCTAGGGTAACCAGGGTCCAGACATTATCTTAACAATTTTAATTACCCACTTATTAGTTTAGCAGACGACGCGCCCTGGTCAATGGTCATGGACCAGTTTATTTATTCCAGGCTGGCCCAATGTCCAGTTTTAAAAAATCCTTATTTCCCACCCTGCTTCAGTTGGGAGTCCTGGCCCCTGGGGTTCCTGAAGGCCAGACATATGACAAAGATTCATTTTTTATAAGCGAGACTGTCCAACATTGTTTTGCAAGAGACAGCCTGGCAGCCCGGTATTTTTTTACTACCAGCCTGTAGAAGTTAATACAGCCCTATGAATTTAAATAATTAGGAATGAGAAATGTTATTAATTGAAATAATCTATACGGTTGCAGTTGTGCCGAAATGAGAGCAATTAAATATGGGTCTTTGATATTTAGCTCTAATAATTTAAGAAACTTAATAACAAAATAGTGTGACATGATTAACCAGAATTGATTTTAATTAATTTAACAATGAAGTGTTATAAAATAAAAAGCCTGAGAATGAGATCCCTTAAAAACCAGAACCAAGAGTAAGTTTGAAACAATTTTTGGTAACGGACACTTGCGTCTAAAACATCTATTCGCAATAATTTCAGAAACTTTGACTTCTTTTAGAAGGCTTAGTAGCAGAACCGCTGAACAGTGTGTTACATATTTAACATAAACCGAAAATAATATCATTTAATTAAACATTGTGTTATAAAAGACTAAAAAAAAACACAGCCACAAATTTGAAGCGCTACCTTGGTTAGTCGAAATTATGAAAACGTGTTAGAGATCCAATGGACAGCAATGGTTTTTACCTTTAATATAGAATTTAAATTTAAAAAATGCAAATGTATAATGTTATTAAATGAAAGAATCTATACAGTTCTGGTTGTCATTATTTCCCTTGAAGAGTTGCCGCCAACGTTTAGTCAGCGAGGCTTCATCGTTAAGGTGTGAAATTTAACCCAATAGCTGATTAATATGTCTCAGTTCTCACAGATCATAATGTAGTAATTAATTGATCTACCAGTAAGATTAATAATTAATTTTAACATACCAACAGTATTCGTAATGTCTGGCTTTTATCCCAACCGAAGTTAATGTTGCCTATACCATCAACAAAACGCTACCTTGACCGAGGCTTAGCGAAATTGGTTAATAATAAAATATTCTGTTCGCTTTTAAATTTAAAATTAATTTTAGTAAATTTCATTGAGGTTTTTTGTTGTGAAAACCATAGAAATCGTACCTAATTAGCCTCCAGTTTAATTCCAAATCCAAAATTTTTATTTTAACCGAGAGCTCAAACGCCAGGTTTTTCTTGCTTAAAATCCCTCTAACGGCGTGAATCACGACAAAAACGCCGTAAGTCCAATTTAAAAAATTGGGGCTAAAATGCGTGTCTCTAACAGTGGTAAAACGCCGTAATCCCAATACCCAAAACAACGTAAGTCAAAGTGTGTGTTAATAATGAAAGAAATCAGTACTTAAACTTAATTGATCTTTATGAAACTTGAAAAGTCGGTACAAGGAAGTGTTATCTTTCATTTAAGATACTTCCCAAACGTAACGAATGAATAGTTTTCTTTATATGCCTTCTGAGAAATTGCTCTTTTTTATAAAATTCCCATGATATGTCTATGGAAAAATATAGTATCTTTCGCCAAATGTCGGATGCATTTTATGGATTCTAAAATCACCCTTAGCAACTTTATTCTTTATAGAATTAACTATTTGATGGATCTTTTTGCAATTTTAACCACAAAATCAGGGCTCGAATTTTAGTTCACTGGCAAAATTTCAATGCAGCAAACACAATACGAAAAACGTTACGACCAATCAAAAAACCACCCTTATACATTAGAGGCAGTATGAAGTCTTATCTAAGAGAGCGACCGCTCTCCTAGAATAATCTTTTGGTAAACTGCTTCTGTCACAGAGCTTGAAATCATTGATTTGGCGTAACTATTTGCTTTTCGATACACAGTGCTTTTCACCTTGTGCTCTTTAGATTGCTCCTCACTTGCGTCATGCGGCAGAGGGTTTGGTTTTTCTAATTTCTTGTCAATGACGTCCAAATCTCCCTCGTGATAGTCTAGCAAGTCGCGCATTTTTCTTTTCCAAATTGGCCAATCTGTCTCACCGACCGAAGGTTTAATATGCTTTGTCATCGTCAACTCCATCTTGAAAATACTGGATACGAAGCCACGCTAGGCCTACTTGCCTCACCCTTTTTACTATAGTTTTTACTTCCCACGACTATTGTTGCAGTATTGCGTACACTGGTCCCATAACCTGTTGAATTTACTTGTATAAAGTATAACTCTAAACAACTTTCTTTTTAGTAGAACTGTGTTTATTTTTAGTACGAGGAAAAACAAAATTAATATAGATTCTTAAGAGTGGTGTTCGTATGTTCTCTTCCTTAGAGAGAGAGCGAGTTAACAAAAGAAAAAGGTAAACAACATGACTTAGGTAAAAAAACTATCGATTGATATTGTCGTCGATATAGTATCGCCATCTATACGTAGAAAATTATCAACACATTCAATTTTGACTTCAACATGCGAGTCTGGACATATTATTTTAGTAAAACTAGTTAGTTCTTGGTCAACTTCTTTCAATAATAATAATCGAGTTAACGTTTTCAAAACTCAGGAGGGAGACTTTTCAATATCTCCTTTGGCATTAACCACTGATCGTTTCAATGCCTTTCCATCTTCGCACCAATTTTTCATTTCGAGAACCCAAAAATTATTCGGAGCAAACCAATCAAATGAAAACGACATTTTTTCTGTTGTTAATAAATGGGTAACTTGTCTTTCCTAACTTCCTCAAAAATTTTTAATCAGACGTCAAGTTTTACTTTCTTGAAGTTTATCAGTAACCAGGATCAAGCTTTCTATTGTAGATTAAACTGGAAATTCTACGCAAAAATATGTTTAGTGTGGTTTATAAATTTATCTATGTTGAAGCAGTTGACTTACGTGTTTATATTTAATATATCTAGATAGATGTTTTGTTCATCAATGTCGCTCTGCTGATTTACATGACGGGGAAATTAAACTCTAAATATGGCAAAGTCAAATCCGAACTGCCCTTCATGTTTTTGTTGCAATGTCTTCTGGGAACGAGTAAGAACTTCTAGAACCACGATATTCTAATTTCAAAACTTAAATTTCTTTCTCAGGTCCCCAAAGTTTGAATTGCAACGGAGTCTCTCGTTTTCTTTCTGTCTCGTGGAGTCTGGCGTCTTTCGTTCTATTGGTTTTCATATCTTCGGAAATGACGTCACAGTTTTCAAGCAAATCGGACGCACTTCCTTTCGATACCATCGAAGATGTATTTCACTTTCCCAATGCGAAGCCTTTGCTGACGAAAAACTCTGCTTACTTCAGTTTCATTCAGGTCAGGATAATATAAGAATTTACGAGTCATTTCTCATTCGTTATAGGCCTAAATAAGCTTTTTTTAATTTCTCTTATTCTCGATTCAGAAAAATCCGTTAATTAACACGGCATATGCAGAAGTAATGAAGCGAGCAGATGCGAACCTAGATTTATGGCATCAGACAATTGACGCTTTAACAGAGAAAAACGACAAAATTCGTTAATTGAAAAAAGAGAGAAATTTTCCAATTTTTCGGATGTTCTTCACTGGAATATTATCAAGGCCCGTTACGCAAAGACTGGAAGTTGCAAAATGAAACTAAGCCAGCCTTTAATGATAATCTACGAAGTGTTGTATTTCAAGAAAAAAATTTTGCAAACTCTGATCATGAACATCAACAAAAGGTTCGTGACCCCTTCGAAGTTCCTATGTTTACGGTAGAACTAATTCCAGCTTATTTGTCAGGTTGCTCCAATTGACCGAGGGCGATTGTTTCGAGGATCTGAACCCGCGTAATGTTATTGGTCTGCTTTTATGCTTTTCGTAATAACCGCAATCATTGATGTCTTTCTCAGCGTTAGTCTTATCCCGAATTTGGATGAGTTTTGGGGAGCGAAAGTTAATAATTCGTGGAACGGGCTACGAGGAATGCTCAAAAGAAATGTATAATTTAAAGAAATTCGGAACCAAGAATTCATTCTCGATTCTGAGAATATGTTAACATGGGTTTATCTTCTTTCTAATGAAATTTAAAGGTTTTGCTCTAAAGGGTGGTATTGCACGTTATGTCATTTTAAAGTTAAATTTTCGTGAAAATAATTAGCTGTTAGTCTTATTTGAAGATTAATTGAATTAAAATTCAAGTTTAGCCATATTCTTTTAGAAATACGAGTTAGTTCTTGGTCAACTTCTTTCAACATTAATTGAGTTCACGTTTCGAATACACAGGAGGGAGGTATTTCGCTAATACCGATGGTATTAACCACAGATCGTTTCGATGCCTTTCCATCTTCACACCCATTTTTGACTTCGAGGCTTCAAGTATTATTAGGAACAAACAAATCAAATGAAAACGATATTTTCTCTGTTGTCAATAAATGGGTAACTTGTCTTTCCTAATTTCCACATAAAATTTTAATGAGACGTCAAGTTTCACTTTCCTGAAGTTTATCAGTAAACAGGATCAAGCTTTCTATTGTAGATTACACTGGCAATTCTCTGCTAAAATATGCTTCGTTTGGTTTATAATTTTATGCATGTTGAAGCAGTTGACTTATGTGTTTATATTTAAAATATCTAGATAATTTTGGCATCCGTTGGTGTCATTCTGCTGATTTACATGATAGGGACACTAAACTCTAAATTCGGGAATTTTAAATCGGAACTTCCCTTCATGTTTTTGCTGCAATGCCTTCTGGGAACGAGTAAGAAGTAAAGCAAGACTATTCTCATTTCATAACTGAAATCAATTTCAATCTCAGGTCCCCAAAGTTTGAATTGCAACGGAATGTCTCGTTTTCTTTCTGCCTCGTGGAGTCTGGCGTCTTTCGTTCTATTGGTTTTCCTGTCTACGGAAATGACGTCACAGTTATCGAGTAAATCGGAAGCATTTCCCTTCGACACCATCGACGATGTATTTCGGTTTCCTAATGCGAAACCTTTGCTTATAAAAAACGGTGCAGTTACTAGTTTCATTCAGGTCGAGAAAGATTTATAATTTCTGAGAATGTTCTTCGCTGGAATGTAATAAAGAGAAGATACGCCGAGACTGGACGATGCAAAATGAAACTAAGCCAGCCTTTAGCGATAACCCACTTGGTGTTTTATTTCAAGAAAAATATTTCGCCAACTCTGATGAAGACCATCAACAGACGGTTAGTGTCCCCTTCGGAGTTTTACGTTTATGGTCAAACTAATTTCAGCATATTCGACAGAAAGCGCCAACTGACCGAGAGCGATGTCTTCGAGGATCTGAACCCGTCTTTGAAAAATGAATTGCATCCATGTCAGAAAACGGAAACCCCTGATGCGTTCGTCGTCATCAACGTCTCCGCTTTCATGGTCATTTTTCGCGTCTGTTTCTTCGGGTTCTCCGCATCCCTCATCAGTCTCGTTCTCGAAATATACGTTGACATGTTGAAAAGTTAACACGGTAGCGCCTCACCTTGCCAGAGTCTGACCTTTGGACTGACATTACTTCTAAAAATAGTATAGTGTCCAGAAAAGCATATCCATCACCTCCAAAATTGATTTTTGACCATTCTCGGGTCTACTGAATATTTAAAGTAGTGCAATAGTTAATAGATGTAATTAGGCCGCTACACCGTTCCCCACCGAAATTCATATAAGGTCCTTCCAACGCGGTCCGAAAGCACCCAATGTACTTTTAGTTTGTAAATTAACTTATTTGATTATTTGCATAAAGTATCAGTTTCTTATTAAAACAAACCAAAAGTAACAATTAAAACACCTTCGATCCAAAATTTGACATTAAGGGACTTTATCATCAACAACTTGGCAATGAAAAACCATTATTTATGCTCTGTTTCCTTCAGAAATGAAGTAAACAAGATTAATGGTTCGAAAGGGTATAATATTCACTCATGCCACAAATTGAAAGTAACGCCACAAAGGCTCGGAAAAGAAGTTGAAACACGCAAAGAGTTTCTTAAGACTGCGGTTTTTAATCCTTTGCCTGGGTGCACTCGGAATGCGAGGATCGATCCCCGCAAGCTAATTTAAATTCGCCAGTTTACCATCCACTAGTGAGCGCCAACTTGAGAACGAGTTTAAGAAAAAAATACTTCATACGTTTGCAATTTCTGGTTTTTGTTTTTGCATAACTGCACCAAGAACAATGAAAACCTGAGAACTCGCTTACGAATAGTATTGAGTTCAAAACCAACTATACTGCCCTTTTAATTGAAGTAAATCTTAAACATTTAATTGTAAAGCACTGTGTTAGACGCGTCAAAAACTATCGACACCATAAACTGGTTGCTTAGCAACTAGCGACTCGAGTTCCCATAAAGTTCGACACGTCATCGATCCCGAAATATGATTTTCCTCACAAGGAAGGTAGGACCATTATCCCTACTCCGATTCCTTCGCTACTTTGGAAAACTTTATTACTTTCATAGTTTCAAGGGGTTTCAATATTCACTCATTCCACAAATTACAAGTAACATACGAAAACGAAACCCTGAAGAACAAGTTCAAACACGCAAAGGGTTTTCTCAGGATTCTCTTCAAATTGTTAGAGTGGGTGCTCGCTTTTTGCAAGGATTGATCACCAAAAGCTAAATTCTATACGCAATAAGAATGCTGCGCGGTTGGAAAGTCGAAGTACGACACTACTTGAGAAACGACCAAAATACATGAATAAATTCTATTACATTTCATTTTATTTTGCAATTGGTTTTCATAAGAAACTACGTCGAGTACAATTGAGAAATTAAAAACTCATAATAATGCACGTCGAAACAGAAAAATACTACAGAGCACCCTTCATTGAAGTAAGTTTCAAGCATTTCATGTTTAAGTCCAATCGCGTAGTCTAAGATAATTTGCTAGGTTATTTTCGTTTTTTGAATACGTTTAATTTTTTACTAGATACCTCCATTTGTTTTTTCGAATGAACAAGGAGAGAAAACTGGCTACATGATGAAATTTCTGCATGTTCTACAAACATCGACAATATCAAGTAATTAAGCGTAACGTTATTATAGACCCACACTTCGTACCTCCGTAGGTGTAGAATGTAGGTGTAGAGTGTAGGTGTAGAATGTCAAGGTCACTGTGTCAATGACCTATGACGTCATTATGCCACGCCCACCTGGGAAAACCCGCGCGCCACCTGGCGGGGAACCCGCGCGCCCCCTCGCGGGAAAACTTGCGCGCCCCCTGGCGGCTGCGCCCCCTCGCGGGAAACTCGCGCGCTCCCTCGCGGGAAAACTCGCGCGCCCCCTGGCGGGAAAACACTGCGCGGGAATCTGGTAGTCCTGTCTCTTCTGCAACTGTATCTGTGACGTCATTGGCGGGAAAACACCGCGCGCCGCCTATTGGGAAATTCCTGTCAGTCTCTTCTACAACTGTATCTGTGACGTCATTGATAAGAGAGAGATAGCTTTAAACGTACATTGACAAGGGCTAAATCTTCTACAACTGTATCTGTGACGTCATTAATAAGAGACGATAATGGATAGCTTGAAACGTACATTGACAAGGGTTAAATCTTCTACAATTGTGACGTCATTGATAAGAGACGAAGATGAATGGATTGCTTTAAACGTACATTGACAAGGGTTAAATAGAAAATCTTTCTTTGAGAAAGTGTAATTATGGAAAATAAGTTAAGCCGAGTGTAATATAACAGTGAAAGTCCTCTCAGTTACGGTAGCGCAAAGAAATTGAAACAAGGAGTGAAAAATGTTTCGAAGAAAAAAATTAAGACATGGCTTCAGTCTCAGCCAACATATACCATTCACAAAGCAAGGAGGATATACTTTCCAAGAAATCGTACTTACGTTACAACAGTCAGTGAAGTATTTAAGTGCGACTTGATCGATCTACGAAATCTTAAGAAAATAATAAAGGGTTTCAATATATTCTAACTATTATTGATATCCTCTCAAAATATGCTTGGAGTCTTCCTTTGAAAAATAAATAAAATAAAGCTTTGTTGGAAATGTCAGAAACATATTGACTACGAAGCCTGGTATCGAGAACCAATGACTAATAAGTTAGCTGTCATTTTTGAAGTCTTGTGGAGAGATCCTTGGGAACCTTTCTTCTTCAGCAGAAATTCAGCGCCTTATCATGATGAATGGTTTAGACAATATGGCTTTAATTTAAAAGTCAAGTAAGACCAAGATACCACCGTGTGTAGAAAGAAGAAACCATCGATAATTAACCCATTGATTAATATCTTTGCAGGTTTGCGAATTACACGTTGTAGGATACAAATTTTCTGTTTTAAATAACGCTTTTGTCATCCATAAGGGCCTGAAAATGGCCAACTCATTGCATAAAGAAAAGGATACCGATCAAGAAAAGAACCGTATCTTATTTCGACAGTTTAAAACTGAACTAAAGGAAAAATATCCAGACTCCTCCAGGAGGTGCTACTGATCTCGAAGCTTCCATTTACATGAAAAATATAAAACGTACAAAAAAGATGTAATTTATCAGGTTAGTTTTAAAGAGTAAGTAAAAAGAAAATCAAATCTACCTTACATTGTGTATAAAAACAATGGTCCCGGAAGCTTTGGAACAGATTTTGGCTGTTATGAAAAAACTGTCTCCATTGAGGAACTCTATTTAGATAATATAGGAGTTAAATGGTGTATATTCGTACAAGTTATTCTTATAATGACGTTATTTAATGTAAAGATTTGTATTTTAAAATAGGGATTTTGCTCATAAACTTGCATTGGTTTTGATAAGTAATCCAAATGTACCTTTTCATACTTTGGACCTATCAAATAACCTAAAAGAAGATAAAGGTAATATATTTACTAACGAAAAAAGAAATATCAAAGACAAATAAATAACAACAATAGCTCTTCATTGTATTTCTTAATGAAATATCTCTTGTCAATTAATTGTAAAGAAAAACAGAAAATAAATGTTACCAATAAACATTGTGGTGAACTTTTTATGAGGATATTATTTCTGCATTTTTCATAATAGCGCTTAACTGCCTATCTGTACGAGGTTGAGTTCATAACAATATAATTTATAACATTTGCTAATTTATTTACCTCAACACTTCCTGTAAAAAACGCCATTTCCACTGTGTATAATCTCGTGAACCATGTAATTAGTTTTTATTGTGCACATTAAACAAACTTTTCATTCATTATTAGTTTATTTAGTTTATTATTATTATTAGTTTATTATTATTATTAGTTTATTTAGTTTATTATTATTATTAGTTTATTATTATTATTAGTTTATTATTATTATTAGTTTATTTAGTTTATTATTATTATTTATATATTTGTGCATTTATAACATTAAAGTAAAACGAAATAAATTTCCTTACCTTCATCCAAAATATAACTCCAAAATTATTATGATATTTTTCGTTTGAATCAACTAACCATTCCACGAACATCTGTCACGACAAAACGGAAACAGTAGGTGTACCATTTTTGAACGCTTTTCTCCCAATACCAGTTCAGTATAAATCTCTTCAACTAGAAAGTGTATTTTATTGTGCTTTTAGTGTATTTTATTATGGTATAGTGTACTTTTAGTGTATTTTATTATGGTATAGTGTACTTTTAGTGTATTTTATTATGGTATAGTGTACTTTTAGTGTGTTTTATTGTACTTTTAGTGTATTTTATTGTGTTTTACTGTATTTTATTGTAGTTTTATTGTGCTTTAGTGTATTTTATTGTTTTTACTGTGTTTATTATAGTTTTATTGTATCTTTGTGTAGTTTTTTATGTGTTTTATTTCACTTTTAGTGTTTTTACTGTGTTTTACTGTATTTTATTGTAGTTTTATTGTACTTTTAGTGTATTTTATTGTGTTTTAACTGTGTTTTATTATCGTTTTATTGTATCTTTGTTTAGTTTTATAGTGTTTTATTTTACTTTTAGTGTATTTTATTGTGTTTTAACTGTATTTATTGTAGTTTTATTGTACTTTTAGTGTATTTTATTGTGTTTTATTTTAGTTTTATTGTAGGTATATTGTACCTTAGTGTATTTTATTGTGTTTTTACTGTACTTTATTGTAGTTTTATTGTACTTTTATGTATTTTATTGTATTTTACTGTTTTTATTGTACTTTTATTGTACTTTTTGTGTATTTTAATTGTGTTTTACTGTGTCTTATTGTAGTTTTATTGTAGGTTTATTGTACCTTAGTGTATTTTATTGTACTTTTAGTGTATTTTATTATGGTATAGTGTACTTTTAGTTGTTTTTATTGTACTTTAGAGTGTTTTATTGTATTTTATTTTAGTGTGTTTTATTGTACTTTTAGTGCATTTATTGTGCTTTACTGTATTTTATTGTAGTTTTTTGTGTTTTACTGTGTTTTTTATTGTACTTTTTACTGTGTTTTATTGTATTTCGTGTGTTTTATTGTATTTTTAGTGTATTTTAGTATGTTATAGTGTAGTTTTAGAGTGTTTTTATTGTATTTTTAGTGTATTTTATTATGGTTATAGTGTAGTTTTAGAGTTGTTTATTGTACTTTTAGTGTATTTTATTGTATTTAACTGTGTTTTTTTGTAGTTTTTTACCTTAGTGTAGATTTAGAGCGTTTTATTGTACTTTTAGTGTATTTTTATTGTGTTTTACTGTGTTTTATTGTAGTTTTATTGTACCTTTAGTGTTTTTTATTTGGGATGTGTACTTTTAGTGTGTTTTTTTTTACTTTTAGTGTATTTTATTGTGTTTTACTGTATTTTATTGTAGTTTTATTTGTACTTTTAGTGTATTTTTATTGTACTTTTATTGTACTTTTAGTGTATTTTATTGTACTTTTATTGTACTTTTAGTGTATTTTATTGTGTTTTACTGTATTTTATTGTAGTTTTTTTTGTACCTTAGTGTACTTTTAGTGTGTTTTATGTACTTTTAGTGTATTTTAGGTTTTCGTGACACCTTAAGCAATATGGTTTTTTGGTTGAGGCATGCAAAAACATTTTTTAATTTAAAATAGTCTTTTACAACGTGATTAACGTGACGCCAATCGGGAATATTGTGCGGTAATTGTGAGGGGCGCGTCATAACATAATTGTACTGTAGAAATGAAAGTTTATAATGTGCTTTAACTCGAGTGTCGAAACATCTTGTGCCGAAAGATAGTTTAAAAAATGTTTGAATCGAGATACTCACCGGTTGTAGCAAGTGATTCTTCAAGTTCAGTAGCGATATGACTGGGTAAACAACCCGAATAAAGATCACATGCCGAGAAGCGAGTTCATACTCGTATAGTATATTAAAAGTTTCGCTCGACGCTACTTTAGCCAAGGTATACAGAGAAGGTATATTCGACAAAGACATGACTATTGTTATGGCGGGGAGAATTTAATAGTTTGTAGATCTGAATACAGTGAATTATTGCTAGTAGTGAACTTGCTTATCCAGCAGATATACTTTTCGTCACAACCGAATATAACCTCAAGTATCATTGGTTCGCTCGTTAACGTATCTGCCTTTAAACCGTGTTCTATGTATCACGAGTTCGAATCCCTTATAGAGAGTCCTTACAAGCGAACCAACGTTACTTTTGTAAAGATATATTTTTATCTCTTATAATAAAAGTTGTTTCCATAAAGCGAAAACAAGGTTGGTTGACGTCAAGATAATTTGAAATATACGTTGACGTCAAGGTTATCCTTGAAAAAATATATTTTCTCTCTTATAACAGTTGCTTTTATAAGCAAAGACAAGGTTGGTTACCGTCAAAGATAATTCGAAATATACGTATATAGAATATTTTTTCTCTCTTATAAGTAACAGTTGCTTTATAAAGTAAAGACAAGGTTAGTTGATGTCAAATATAATTCGACGTATGACGTCAAGGTTACCATGATAAAAATTTATTTTGCTCCTTTATAACTTACAGTTGTTGGTTATAGACTTCGTTCCATAAAATACTATCAAACTAGCTAGGACCCGAGGATTCGTTGTACCTGAAGGTGAATAATTAGCGCCTATACCGTGTTATATTTTGCTTCGATATAATTAACAGGTGTTTTAATAAAGCGAAAAACAAGTTGTTGGCGTCAAAGATAATTCGAAATATACGTATGGCGTCAAGGTTATAATATTTTTTTCCGTTATAACTAACAGCTGTTTTTGTAAAACGGAAACAAGATTGATTTATATCTATGATAGTTCAAAATGTACTTATTTTACGTGATACGTCGACCGTTTTAGATATAGTATATAACCCCGCAAGTCGCAGCGTACAATCACTTGAGCCAATATCTCTCGACCATAAACTAAATTCTCTCGATGCCTTTAGACATGGTAAGATTTTTTTAATTTTCCACGTTTTTAAAAACTGCATGTCCAAATGTATCATTATTGTCTTTAGACGGTAAATCAAACGTGGGAAACTATCGAAATTAAATTTAACGAGAGCGACAATATCGGTGTAAAATTAGTTAATTAAACAATAAATTATATGTAGATATAGAAGATACGCTTTTAAAAAACCCCTTATATATGGAATATGTATTTCGATAGACGTGATAGAAGAAGTTAAAAAAAATTTAAGCAAACCATGCGTTCATAAAACAACAGACCCTATGCTTCCCGGGAATGTTGGAACTGGAAAATTTTAAAGATACGGGTTATTTATGACAAAATATAGGGGGAAATGCGCGAAAAACAATTAAATTTAAAGTTTGATGAATACCAGAGGTTGTCAGTCTTATAGATAAAGTTTAAAGAAAATACCTGTAACTGAGTAAGAAATTTGTAAATTTAAACAATAAAGAATTTTTAAAACGTATTTTTAGAAATTAATACTTTTTATTTTTTTATTTTAGAACTTTTATAGTGGTGTATTATTTTAGATATTTTAGTTTGTTTCCTAGTCTACGTCAAGAGTTTTATCTCGAGTCGCGCCTAAGATCAAAGAAAACATGTCATCATCCGAAGAAGAGCCTTTGGATCTTTCCTATTTTAATCCTAAAAGGTTTTACGAATTATCAAAAGTTAACCAAACTGTCTCTCGAAAGTTCAACTGTTTAGCCTCTGAATATAAAATTATTTTTAAAGACCTTCATATGCTCAAATTGACAGAAGTATATGAACAATTGATAAAAATCTTTCAATCCATTATAGAGACAATTTTAGAATCTTCTCAAGGTTCACTAGCGTTAGATTTTGTGTTTGGTCTGACTTACTGGAAAATGCTAAATTTAAATTTTATGGCCCTAAATGAGTTAACGGCTGAAAGATTAA